>JACCGJ010016968.1:0-20418 GCA_013407085.1 Atriophallophorus winterbourni | reverse complement strand
CTGCACGAGTGGCTTCCCGAGCCCGGCGGAACTGCTTCTACCAACAGGAGAAGGGGCGAGGGCGAGTGACTGGCGCCTGAAAAGCAGTTTGCTTCGGGCAGATGTAGCTCGTTAGAATGGGAAGGCATTTCATCTAAGGGAAGGAAAACCCTGATTTTCAACCTCCGCTGCCTTGCGGGATACCCGATCGCGGGAAAGGCTTCGGGAGAAAACCCTAAGGAAAATTCTGCAGCGGTTAGTTGGTGCACACCACCTGTTTCTGTCAACTCCCTGCTGCCTTGCAGGTCGCACTTGGTTGTGCAAAGGCTAGAGAAGCTGACTCGAACAAACGCCGAGTGGTGCTGGGGACGCCGCTTTGTACCCAAATTCCCAAGACCCTTCATTGAAGCCGACTCATCCTCCAGGAGGAGATAGTCGCACAAAGTAAGTAAAGTAAGTAAACTGTAGGGTTTATCGTGATGCGGAGATTGGCAACGCAAGCGGTACAGATCACGTCTTGCTGCGCACGAGAATCAAACTTCACCTCAGCTCTCGTCCGAGGCGTATTTTCAGCCTGATCCCAGACCTGCGCCAAAGAGTGCCTTTCAGCCGCCATACAAAGTTTCCCACATGATAGCTCAAGGCAGGAGCCAGGTGATGAGCTTCTTAATCGTGCCTTACACATGTACCGTCAGCTTCCTAGACGGATTTCAACATAGGGACAATGTCGCGTGCTCTCACACGCAGTTCATACGTCAAGGAGACTCCAGGCAGTCGTCCGATACGGATCTTCCTCCTTTGCTCTGTTTAGAACAGCGATACCTACGCAGTAGAAAAGTACTGTACAATAGCACGTGCGAGGCAAACCTGATATTTTCCCAATTTCTTTATTTATCGTTCTTCACCTTCAAACTAATTATTTGCATCATCAATCAATCATCATCATTGTAGACGGCATGACATTAGTTGCAGCTTAGAGATCAATCACCCATGGTATGAAAGCACAAGCCTGATCCAGGCCAAGTGCCGTACAGTCAGAGACTGCACGTGGGCTCAGATACTGTCAGGTTGCCCAGGCCTAGACAGATATGAGGGGGGTATAGAAATGGTAGTGAGACTCCAGCGTGTTTCAGCATGAAGCTCACTACCGTTGGCCAATCAATTTAGCACGATGTTAGTCGCACAGCATACAAATGCTGCACGATTACACATCCGTGCACGGTAGAATCCGACATGGCTACGAAAGTTGTTGTAGATGGTGCATCGACACACTCCCGGATGAGGTGATTAAGCCTCGAATTCAACTTGCATGCAATCAGGTTTTGTTAACGTCAGTATGACCGCTTCCTCGCACCTTTCACTGTCATGCATCCTCGCTCATGCTTGCGCTCCCGTTCCAGTGGATACCACCCGATCTCCTATGTTGGTCGCTCAGGCGACAGAGCTCCGAAACAAATTGGACCGACATGTGGCGATCGCTCGCTTCGTTCATTCCACCGAGTCGGTCTACGAGAATTTCGACGGGCAGCCCTACCACGTATCGGTAAGTGGTTCTCGGTGGACCCGTTTGATTATCTCATACATTTTGTTGTCAGTAAGTATGAGGAGAGATGTAACATTCACACTTGAACTAGGCTGACCTTGTGGAGTTTTTCTAAAGACAGAAAACTAAGCGTAATCTGTTTACACAAAAATTGGATTTGCTGCCATTTATCCTGGTCCTGTACCGTGCAACGCGAAAACTATTCTGGCTGGCTTATAAAAAGTTTATGACTACCCGTCAGCGTCAAAGCTTTCGGAATATTCGCAAAGTTGATCATTAGCCTCTGACAACCAAGTCCAGCTTCTGGCCTGCACGAGTGGCTCTATGAGCCCGGCGGAACTGCTTCTACCAACAGGAGAATGGGCTAGGGCGAGTGACTGGCGCCTGAAAACCAGTTTGCTTCGGGCAGATGTAGCTCGTTAGCCTGGGAGGGCATTTCAACTAAGGGAAGGAAAACCCTGATTTTAAACCTCTGCTGCCTTGCGGGATACCCAATGGCGGGAAAGGCTTCGGGAGTAAACCCTGAGGAAAAATCTGGAGCAGAGTCTCGTAGACGGTTAGTTGGTGCACACCACCCCTTTCTGTCAACTCCCTGCTGCCTTGCAGGCCTCACTTGGATGTGCAAAGGCTAGAGAAGCTGATTCGAACAAACGCCGAGTGGTGCTGGGGACGCTGCTTTGTACCCAAATTCCCAAGACACTTCAAACGAAGCCGACTCATCCTCCAGGAGGAGATAGTTGCACAAAAGTAAAAAAAGTTGATCATGATGGTCCATAATGGAAGCACTGGACTCGACTTTCGCTGTTATTTGAGCTCATCAGCAGTGCATATCCTCCGCTTCGGGTGGGATTCGAACCCCCGACAATCACCATTTTAGTCCCACGCCTTACGGCCTAGGCTACTGTCTACCGTTTTACCGATCGCAATTAACCCTTTGTCTACGGCAATTGATATACGTATTTTATGATATTTTTGTGTTATTCTGCTTAATTATGGCATAAATAAAAGGCATGATTAATTTTTATGGATTAGATGCCTGACGCCGCCTGAAAAGTGCACTCCGATGGTGACTGAAGGTACCGACGGGACTTACTGAGCAATCGAATGCTTGTTTGAGGTGGCAACTAGAGTTACCGTCAGTAGACAGTCTGGCACATTTGAGTAGCCTTGTTCACCCGACCAATTTTGAAGGAGCCAGCAACATCTGTTGTGGTCGTCCAACAGATCTGATCTTCATGACAGGTCTTCCTATCGGATAGGGTGTACGCTAACACCGATTAGATCTGATGGGCGTTGTTGTTTTTTAAGCGATTTTTGGAGAATAAGGTGTTTATATTTTTGACTACCAAACCCATCAAAGTATTCACAAAGTTGATCACGACGGTCCACATTGGAAGCACTGGACTCGAGTTTCGCTCTCATTTGAGCGCATAAGCATTGCATCTAAAGGTTGCTCCAAAAAGTGGACATTCCGATCTTCGCCATCTGGTTCAGATAAACCACCTGTTGAAACCTTGGGATGCGTTCTCTATTCACACAATGTTGCACGGACCTAGATGGATACAACCTTATTAGCTAAGCTGTCTCATTTCACTTGAGGCGAGACACGGAACAAGGTTTCATTCTCTCCACGGTTATTATCATGGATGCTAATACCAAGGCATTTATCCCTTTTCAACAGCTGTTCGGCTATCACACTTAAGCCAAACAACACTGACAAAATTTCTCAGATTTCTTTTATTCATTTATATACTACTAATAAGCATTTAAGTAGGCAAACTATAAATTATCGTCTCATTTGCAGGAATTTGGTTGGCAAGATGAAGGTTACGCTCTGACCGATCGTCTTTGCACGGATCTTGGTACAATGCTGGATGAAAAGTTCCGAAATGCGTATGACTTGACTTACAATACGTGCGTATCATTCATGTAACCACAAACCACACCTCTTTCTTTGTTCCACTTTTACAACACGTTTTTTTTAAACCCCTCTTCAGTCTCAGTAGCTTGACCGGTGTGGACACTAGTCTGTATCGTCACTCGGTGTGGAACTTTGTGCAAAGTCTGTTCGGTCTGTGCAACGAGGACTCACGCTACGACTGTATCAACCGGTTGCTACGTGTGGAGGAACAAGTGTTTTTGAAGTGCTGTGCCACGAAACCGGATGCTTCAAACCCGGCAAATTCGAGACTTGAAACGATTTTCCCGGTGCTGTCTCCATCCGAAGTAGTATGTTGTTGTATATGCGCTGTTTCGCTTTCATCACGTTCGTACACATGAACTTGAGCCTTCCCTTTTTTCACGCGCTTGCTTATCTGCTTTTCCTGCTTCATATTGCTTGGCACTTTGTCTGGCTCGAGACTTGTGCTTCATGATGATGATGATGATGACTTTCGTGTTCGTAATGACTGCCGAGAGAAGCTTTGCGACGTCATCATCATCACAGACAGCATTACACCGGTAGCGCGTACCGAATGCCTAGCTGCCACACAAACATGAAAAAGTAAAATTCTAAAAGATGGAGAAGGGTGGGAATTAAATTGATACGGCTTCTATAGAAGAGTAAGCACAAACAAACTAGGAAGAGGTGTCTACACCTCGAATGGAACATGCATTCAAACAAGTTTCGTGAACGAGTAGAGCGACATCAGCACGGCAGCTTCCTTGCGACTTTCACTGTCATGCATCATAATACGCTTTTCTCGTCACTCCGCTTGACAACATACAAGGTTAAGCAAGACCGCCATTGAACACGGTTTCGGGACATATCCTGAAGCGTAACTAACCATTGCGATATATGATCGCGGGGACACCAGCCTGGAAGACGCGGTGGGCCGACTTTGGAAAGGTTTTTAACTGCCTATGTCATGTGACGGTTTGGCCACCCCGAGATTTACGCCAATCACGATGTGGCGTAGCAAAAAGAATCCGTTTCGGAAGTCGGTGGCCCGGCATCCGTAAAACGTGACCCAACCAGCGTAACCTATGCGGGTTGATTTGCTTCTCTATATCAACATTACTACCGAACAATTTATTTCGGAGAGCATCGGTGCGTATGCCATTGTAACAGCTAACTCCTAGAATGTTGCGGTGACATCGGTTGTCAATTATTTGGAGACGCTGGATGTGTTCTTTACGTAAGGTCCAGGTTTCGCACCCATACAGTAACACAGCCCGAACTGTCGCTTTATAGACTACCCTTGAGTAAAAGAGACAGTCCTTTCTGACACCAGAGGTGACCTAGGTTGCGGAATGCTACGGTCGCTTTAGAAATGCGTGCCGAGACCTCGTCATCTAACGATGCAGAATTATTGATACAACTACCGAGATACGTAAAACGATCTACAATTTCAAGAGCCTGATTGTCAAGTAATAAAGTGCTGTTCGATATGTCGATGTCTTGCAGCAGAACATTGCACTTAGAGGGTGCAAAACGCATTCCAAATGCGGGCACAATACTAGATAGCTTGTTCAGTATCGCCTGTGCATCTGTGTACGAGTCGAAGAGCAGAACTATATCATCAGCATAATCCAAGTCGAGAAGCTTGACGCCTGGCATTATGTGAACTCCGAAAGCTGGGGCACCTTCGTTGCATAATTCCATAATTGCATCAATTACAAAATTGAACAAAAACGGAGAAATCGGGCATCCTTGTCGGACGCCACTAGTAGTGTGGAATTTAAGAGAAAGTTCGTTGTAAACCTTAACGCATCCGGATGTATGTGCATAAAGTGAACATAGTATGTTGACGTACTTTTGTGGAACGCCTTTGTACAGCAAGGTGTTAAACAGGACATTTCGATCGACTGAATCAGATGCTCTTTTGAAGTCTAAAAGGATGGCTATTGTCGCCTCTCGATAGGTGTGTCACAGTTCTAAGATCCGTCGACGTCGCTCTTTGTGTTGTTACATAAGCACACTGTGAAACATCATTCGCTCCAGAACTGTCTGCACATTGCAATAGTCTCGCAAACGAGAATCTCCCTGTGTTTTATACTGACATCGCAGACAGCAAGGTTTTGATCAGCTGTGGTGCAATCGTGCAGTACTTCTGTACTGTTAAATTGATTTGCCACCGTTAGTGAGCTGCATGCAAAACGACGTTGGAGCCTCACTGCCATTGATATTTTCCTTTCCAATATCTCTCTAGATCTGAGCACCCTGATAGTATCTTAGCCCACATGCTGTCCAAGACTGTGTGGCACTTGGCGTGGATCTGGCTTTCATACATACTAGACAAATACTTTCCAGATGCAAGGTACACAATGCCTCCTACGTGAGAGGTCAAGAGCAAGTTCTTCCCAACTCTATTTGTCTAGCGAGAGGTTATCCGCAATGGTTGAACCAAGTTATGTGAAATAATGTACTGGTTCAAGCCGACCGTTTCCAATAGTGATGATTGGAAACAATACAGTCCCTTGACCAATGACTTTGATCTTGCTCATGCTGACTGTTGGCCCAAAGTCTGCATGCCAGTGCACAATACCATTTTATGCCCCATTCTTCCCAAACTGTTCAGGATTCCACCGAGTGTTGGTTGTATGTCAGTTAGTATGTATGCTTGATCCAGACAAGGTGCCGCACAGTCAGAGACCGCACATGAGCTAAGATACTGTCAGGTTGCCTAGGCCTATACAGATATGAGGAAGAAAATTGAGCAGGAAATGGTTATGAGACTCCAGCCCGTTTCAGCATGCAGCTCACTACCTGTGGCCAACCAATCTTGGTTGTTACTTGCCTTGCGATGTAAAACGTCCATGATGATGCTAATGATGAGACTTCCGTCAACTCTGTGCTGGCATAAATGCTGTTTACACATCATACTTCTCTCTCCTGCTTCGAATACATCTATTTTCTCTTAAAACATTTATTGCATGTATTGCATTTGTTAACGTTATGTGGCTCTTCGTATCCACTTGACGTTATCCTTCGTACTAGATAGCTCAGAATCGCGACCCTGACATACCAAGCAGGCAAACAAAATCCGTATCAGCACGTTAAAGGCCCAAACTGCAAGTAGGGTCAATGTCTGTATGGCGCTATCACTGGATATCACTAGATATCGATCAACATCTGAAACACATTGGTGCACACCACTGGCCGCATTCCACAAATACTTTCATGGTGTTTAGACTTTGATCGAACAAAAGCGACGCTTTAAATCGCAGATTTTCTAGATCAAGGTCACAAAACCCCAGATATCAGCCCATCGGGGGATTAGTTTCACAACAATATTAACGGAATTGAATTAACTCTGCCGCTTGTTTGACATTTTCCCGCTGTTTCGGAAGGCATGCGAGTCCTGATGAGTGCAAACAGCATGGGTGTATGTAATGGACATTAACTAAATTGAATTAACTCTGCCGCTTGTTTGACATTTTCCCGCTGTTTCGGAAGGCATGCGAGTCCTGATGAGTGCAAACAGCACGGGTGTATGTAATGGACAAGCATGCAAATACGGGTTTTAGCTCTGTCTTCTATTGTACGTATGCAAATTTTGGGAATGTCTTTCATCAATCATCCAAGAAACCGTGATCACCGGAATCGTCATTTAGCATAGATTTGCAATCGCGCAATACTTTGTTGGCCTCCTTCGGTCGAAGTCGACCATGGATGTACATCACAATCGCATGAATTTTCATGTTCTACAGATTTTTGAATGACTAAACAGCTGTGATTAACAATGAGCTAAAAAGGCTGAAGGTCGACGTTGCTGCATTGCAAGAGACGCGGTTACCAGACTCATGTATGCTAACAGAAAGAGATTAAACATTTTTTGGAAAGGAATGGGTTCTGATGAGCCTCGACTGCATGGAGCTGTGTTTGCCTTGCGAAACAGCCTACTAAAAGTAACAGAACCAAGCAGCAGTGAGAGTGAACGGATTTGTGAGGCTAACGTCGTGCTAAATTGATTGGCCACCGGTAGTGAGCTGCATGCTGAAACTGGCTGGAGTCCTACTACCATTTCCTGCTCAATTTTCTTTCTCATGTCTGTCTAGGCATGGGTAACCTGACAGGTGCTTAGCCCACGTGCAGTCTCTGACTGTGCGCCACTTTGCCTGGATCAGGCTTGTGCTTTCATACCATAGCATACCATTTAGCCCCCGCTCATCTAAATTTCTCCGCCACTTCCTGAGATGACAATAATTTCTACCATTCAACTACTGTTTCTAACGTTGAGTCTGTTGAATGTTGCTTTATACTCTTATTTTGTTATTCAAATCAATTACATGTTTCCGCTAGTTTTGTTTTGCCTGCACACACGCAACTGTAAAATTCGCAAAGTCCATTCCCGACCACAGACACATCATCATCGTATTCATTATCATCGTTCCCATCATCATGTTCATCATTGGCAGCAGCATCATCGTCGTCATCATCATCACCATCATATTCATCATCATCATCATCATCATCATCATCATCATCATCATCGTCATCATCACCATCGTCATCACCATGATGAAAACCGTTAGGTCTTGGTTTGGCTGATATACAAGCGAGTGATGTGTTTTGAACACGTACTCGGTGTTTACCCATCATTTGGCTCGCGATCAACTGCCTGTTTTCGTAGGCCAAATAACCGTTTTGTTATGTATTACCAAAGTAGAACCCAAGTAATAATTGCCCAAATGCTTAACACTGAAAAACCTTTATGCAATTAGTCACTATTCACTAACTAAACCCAACACTACGCGTAGCAAGAACAAAGGCAGACCCTTCAGGCCAAGAGCTGTACCGTCTCTGACCAAAAGGCCCCTTTAGCTGCGGCTCGTCTGCATTGATACACTGTTTCTAGCGAACCACAATATGGCCGACAAATGGACCAATCAGAATCAAGAATCATAAATTCTAAGTTATAATGAGTTTTTGAGGAAATTAATAGTATTTCTTCAACCTTAGTCTTTCCTTTCCCTCCCCATTCAATAGGTGCATGTGATCATAATGACGATGGAAGCGAGACAACAAGCCTGCTTGCTGTATGCACTTCGAGCCATATCCGAATGCCAGGCCCGCGTGCATCGATAGCAAACGTCCCCAACCCCATTCCATTCCCATGAACGCTACTCGGATCCTCGCTATTTGTCTGTGACTGTGAGTCTTTCGGCTAACATGGGTCTTTTCAGAGAAATTTGCCATACTGATTGATTCCTGTACTCATATTTGACTTGCCTCCAGCAATGATCGGTTATTTATTGGCGTTTTCGCCTTTGTAATATTGTGTCAAAATATCAACGACATCCACATGTGTATCGATAGTTTCATTCACAATGCTGCCATCTCAGACAACCTGTGCAAACTAGTCTAGCTTTTGACCTGCACGCTTGGCTACCACCGACCCGGCAAAACTACTTTCATAGACAGAAGAAGGAATGTTGCCTTAAAATGGGTTTGCTTCGGGTTTATGGAGCTCGTCAACTGTTGACAGTCGAGCTAGCGGAATAAAAACCCTAATTCCAAACCCTCGCTGCCTTGTCGGTTACGTGATTGCGATAAAATTGGTTTCCGTGACAAAAATCTGGAGCAAAGTCTCATAAGCGGATGGTTGCCAACCCCCTGTTGCCTTCCATATTACATTTGGGCGTTCATAAACAAGAAGGACGCAGTCAAACAAACTCCAAGTGTTTCCCGTGTGGGCAATACTTGTATCGTATTCCAAAAGGTTGTCACAGCCCGGGGGTGGCAGTGGGGATAACCTCCCACTGTGTATAAAATGTTCCCATATGGCGCGCGTCTCAAATACCCTCTAACAACCAAGTACAGCTTCTGGCCTGCAAGAGTGCCTTCCTGAGCCCGGCAAAACAGCAGGAGAAGGGGCGAGTGACTGGTGCCTGAAAATCAGTTTGCTTCGCACAGATAGAGCTCGTTAGCCTGGGAGGGCATTTCTTCTAAAGGAAGGAAAACCCTGATTTTAAACCTCCGGTGCCTTGCGGGATACCCGATCGCGGGAAAGGCTTCTGGAGAAAACCCTGAGGATAAATTTGCAACGGTTAGTTGGTGCACACCACCTCTTTCTAGCAACTCCCTGCTGCCTTGCAGGTCGCACTTGGTTGCGCAAAGACTAGAGAATCTGACTCGAACAAACGCCGAGTGGTGCTGGGGACCCCGCTCTGTACCCAAATTCCCAAGAATCTTCATTGAAGCCGACTCATCCTCCAGGAGGAGATAGCGCACAAAGTAAGTAAGAACATTTCTTCGGAGACATTACAACCGCACACCACAACCGGTTTCTGGCTGCTTGCAGCCAGCACATACTTTGTGTTTACTTTCCATCGTCTGGTGCCAAAAAATCAGTCTTGGCCTCAGATCTATACTAGTTTTACTTACTTTACTTTACTTTTGTGCGACTATCTCCTCCTGAAGGATGAGTCAGCTTCTATACTCGTTTTAGTAACAAATGTTTCAATTATCGCGAAATATCCTTCGCATCAGCCCACGCAACTATGATAAACCCACCCTTTTTTACAGCTCTCTATCTAGAATCTGGCTAGGCTTTTCACCTTGTTCTCGTGACCGCATTTGCTTCCAATCTGGCGCCAGTTAGTCTCCCCTATCGAAACCGGATGAAGCTTTATTTACGACGTACTTAGGTACGTGTTGACCTTCCGCAGCAGTAACACCCCCCACATTATACCTGTGATTTTTGCTTATTTTCCCGAAAGCCTCTGTCCTTTTTTCTCGTTCTTTGTGCTTCATTTTGCCCGGTTCTGCCCCCCCACCTTTCTCCCTCATCAGATGCTTCTTTCTATTGAGTTTAGTGTTCGGCGCTCTTTTTTCCTTGTACATGCTTTCATGTGCATGGGCTATCATTTGATAATACATTTCAAGTGTTTACGGTGAAACTCGCTTGTTTTTAATTTGAACTTGGGTTTCGCGGGAAATGGATCTTTTTTTTCGAGCAGTGCTCATCGGGATGTCATGTGATGGCTGGGTTCCGAATAGGTGATGGTTCCAAAGGTTGTCATAGCCGGGGGTGGCAGTGGGGATAAGCTCCCACTGTTTATAAAATGCTCCCATATGGCATGCGTCTCAAATAGCCTCTGACAACCAAGTCCAGCTTCTGGCCTGCACGAGTGGCTCTCCGAGCCCGGCGGAACTGCTTCTACTAACAGGAGAAGGGACGAGGGCGAGTGACTGGCGCCTGAAAACCAGTTTGCTTCGGGCAGATGTAGCTCGTTAGCCTGAGAGGGCATTTCATCGAAGGGAAGGAAAACCCTGATTTTAAACCTCCGCTGCCTTGTGGGATACCCGATCGCGGGAAAGGCTTCGGGAGAAAACCCTGAGGAAAAACCTTGAACTGAGTCTGGTAGACCACCTCTTTCTGGCAACTCCCTGCTGCCTTGCAGGTCGCACTTGGTTGTGCAAAGGCTAGAGAAGCTGACTCGAAAAAAACGCCGAGTGGTGCTGGGGACGCCGCTTTGTACCCAAATTCCCAAGAATCTTCTGTGAAGCCGACTCATCCTCCAGGAGGAGATAGTCGCACAAAGTAAAGCAAAGTAAGGTGATTGTTCGAATCCCATTCGCTGTGTGAATTGTAATCCATTCTCATGATCAACATTACACCGGAATCAAGTACGGAGTGTTTGACTGCCATACATTCATGGCAAGATGAAGTTCTGAAGAGATGGGGATGGCCGTAACTTGTAGAAGATTAAGCACAGAATGAGGTGCCAGAGTCAAAGACGCAGTCAGTCAAGTGTTTTGAACGAGTGAAAAGACAGCAGCACGACAACTTGCTGCGTTTACTGTCGTGCATCATAAGAAGCTTTCCTCACCAGTCCGCTTGACAACGTACAAGATTATTCAAACAATCCAAGAAAATGCTTACAAGAAGACTATCACGGTTCACTTGGAGTAAGCAGCCACTGTAAATTTCGTTATATCGGACCCCAACCTGGGAGACGTCGTTCCAACTACTGCCAGTTTCGCTCCCAAGGTCTTCATCTGCCTGAGTGGTTAAATCGGCCAACTCCGATAAAACCATTGTAAGTTCTGAGTGGCAAACAAAACGATGATTTACCGTTGCACTACATTAAGGTTCAATCTGCGCACGACGGCATTCACGCTACCACTGTTCCTAGAATTCAACCCATCAACAAAATTTTCTTGATTATTTCTCGGGTTGTTGGTGTCTCGTCACCGAACTCCTGGAGTTATTTTTTCCCGCAATTACTAGCAATGCCAGTATCTAATCCGATGTAGCCCTAACACCGAACTTCTCACTGAGATGAAAGATGATTTAACTCCATCGTACGCGAGAGATTCCTATTTCGATCAACGTCGAGGTTGCCCAATTTGGTAATCTGTGCTTAATCGGTGTAAAACGAGTACTGACACTCTTGGGAAAGATTACTTAGGTGGCCTGAGACTTTGTCCTGCTCACGAAATCATATTCTAGATAATGTCAGGTACACTAGCAGAGAGTGTCAAAGAAGAGCTCTCTGGTGAAATGAATAACACCGTCCTTCGGCACAATATAAAATAAAAGAAGTGTCGAAAAGTCCAACGACAATAAGTCGGTTTTTTCTATGGGTTTTGTATGATAATGGTTCGACTAGCAACCTATCCGAAGAGAAGGCCAATGGAGAGGTAGAATTCTCCGCTCCGTATTAATGCATCTCTAAGATAAGACTCCTTTAGTTTGTGCGACACACCGCATCTACAAAATCCAATGCAAGGGTTGCGCGGGTGTTTACATTAGGCAAACGTCTAGATAACTTAGCACTAGGGTAAACGAACATAGGAAACAAGTAGGAAAGCAATCCCGTGAATATCAATCACTGATTCGTAATTCTGCCCTAGCTGAACACGTGCTAGACACTGGACACAGCGTAGATCTTGATAATGTGTTAGTGATAAGACGGGGTGTGAAATCTTATAGGGAAAGACTTCACGCCGAGGCTGTTGAAATAACAAAGGCTGGGGCGAATGCGGTGAACAAGGTGGATGGGGCGGATATCTCAACAATCTGGCGTTCGGTTTTGCAGCGGATAAGGATTAACGAAAATCACACCTAATACGCACATGATTGCATAAGCAGTAGTCAGTGGGCACTGTTCGCACCTGCACAAAATAAACAATTTTGGGATTAACACAGCATTTGGGGGGGTGATCATTTGTCGTGATCTCGCCTGTCTATCTTAGGAAACTCAGGATTGTTCAAGAGAATGCCATTTAAACATCAGCACTGTTCGTACCGACACTTTTGGTCTGACGAAGCTTCTGTGTTCAAAAGCGAAACGGAACCAAACACTTGCTATAACCGATTCATTGCTAACTTTATTTTCATGATTATGGACTCCCGATCGGTCTAGAATATTTTCAAATACCTTGCTAACGTGCTAACATTATCCAATAGTGAACGACATGAGATTCAACGTAATTCATGGTTTTTAATGGTCTTAAAACATCAAACTTAACAATAACCGTAGGATGGTAAAAGTTAACATCTGAGTGTATAAAAACAACTTAAACGGGAAACAAATAATTCACTAAAAACTCGTCTAATTTCGTTTTAATCTCATGCAAGCTAGTGGATTGAGTAACGGATAGAATAAAAATACCTTTTACAGTTTAAGTACGAAATGGAGTACCACCAGCGTATATTCATGAATCTGATAATTCGTTGTGCCCCTTCTCGTGAATAGGTCCTTCAAGGGATGGTTAGGGGTATGGACTATTTTGTAATGTATGATTATGTCCCCTCTAATTCGTCGATATGGAAAGTCGAACAGATTCAGGTTAACTATCCTTTCTTTATATGGTTTGGTTCAGATGCTGAGAACTAGTTTTGTTGAGCAGTGATAGATTCGCTACATAAGTTCTACATCTTTCTTGAGCCACGGAGACTATAACTGGTCTCATGATCGACTTTCCACACTTTGTGACCTTGTACGCGTGGGCGTTTAGTGCATTCACAACAAGTTATTGATCGTATTTTTAGAGGCCACGTTGATTGTAGTAACAGTTCAAAATAACCACGAATCGTGCTGTGTTGCTGATCACCAGAGAAACTGTTTTCACCAGATACAGAAGAAATCGATTGAGAAAAACGTTTTGTCACGCAACAGAGAATGTTGCACGTGCTGTAGTTAAGTGTAACTGGTGTGATAATGATGCAAAGAAAGTTAAGTGCAATCGATTAGAGTAGTTTTTGGGTAACGTTTCACTTCTGACACAGAAGCTTCGTCAGACCAAGGGTGATAGTCAGGACAGGGAACTTGATTAAGTAGTATTAAACCCCCCACCACTGATTTGACCTTACAGCTAAACAGCCTACAGTAAGTCTACACTGTGTCACGTCTCTTGGAAATGATCAGGATCAGTGGTCGATTTTCCTACTAGCGTGTATCCCCATCAATCTGATACAAGTTAATACGGTCAAGGTCAGTTGACACAGCGGCCTACATGCGTAAAAGTACATAACCAACTGGGCTACGGTAAAGCTATTTTTGAAGAAAAACAAAAAAACTAATTAACTAATAGGTATAAGGTTAATAACAACTATTTACCTTCGCATCAGTGCCGAGCGCCAAGTTGTGGAGACTTTTGCCCCATCCACCTTATTTACCGCAAGTAGACCTGCCTTGGCAATTTCGACCGCCTCCGCACGTAGGCTTTCGCTATACGGTTTAATACCGTGTCTCAATATCTCCACATTTTCTAAATCGACGCTGTAGCCCGTATCTAAAAAGGTGCTCCGCCAAGGCGGAATCATGAATAAAGTCGACTGGCGGTCAATAAGGTGGATGGAGCAGAAATCTCCACAATCTTGCGCTCGGCACTGATGTGAAGGTAAATAGTTGTTATTTAACTTATATATCGACAAGAATTCGGGGTTTGACAGAAACGGGCGAGGACAGTTCGAGCGGCCACTTGTTGGACAACAGAAGCCGCTGTTGAACGATCTGCAAAGTTGGTCAATCGAGTCCGAATGTCAGAAGGGAACTGGCTGTCGCGACATCATTTCACAAATCAGATCGATCCGTCTACTGGGACAACCCACATGGATTTAATCCCCAGTGGTAAATAAATTTCGCAGACGAAGCCCTTGTTAATTGGGTTTCATACACCACGAAAGATTAGTTTCCCTGTGCGTTTTAAACCTTACTGACTGATGACTGCATTCATCCAGAAATCGATGGGGGGGGGCGTAGGCTCAGGGAACGTGAGCAACATATTATTAATCTATTATTGGCGCTTGACTGGGACTCACTTTTTGATTATTTATTTCATTAGTGTTTCGTTGTACGAGCCATAATTACTAGTCAAGTCCAGCAGTTTTTCCAGCTGTGAACTTTCGATGTCGAAGAAAAAGAAAGTGACTTTATTCGTGTACACGAATTTTCAGGAAAATTAAATTAATTTCTCCACAGAGTTAACAAACAGTGAAATGTATGAAACCATACAAGCCTCATCTAGGCAATGTGCCGTGGGCCCAAGCTTTTCAGAACTTTCTCGCCTGGAACGTTGCCCACCATCATGAAAACCTACTTAATTCCAGCCATGGAGCATGCATCACAAGCTTGGACTCCGTGGTTAAAAATGGATATATTATTGCTTGATAAAATATACCATCGTGCAACCAAACTCGTAAGTGGTTTTCGGGAAACTAACGTACGAAGAACGATTGCAAAAACTGAGACTCCCTACTCCCCTTCAAAGAAGCCTTCAAAGTGATGTGATACTAACATACAAAATATTAAAAAACCCACATCATCCTTTAAAACATTTATTCGAATACCGTGAATCCCGACATACATGCAGCCACTCAGCGACACTACAAATCCCCCACTCGCGTATCAGCTATCGTCGATATTTTTATTGTGTACGTGTCTGTTTCCTTTGGAATGCCCTCCCCTCCCAGCGTCGAAACGTTCATTCAAAATTTGGACACTTATTTGTTACATAACGATTTAACGATACCTGCGTATTGACTCGTGGTAAGTGTTCAGCTGGACTATACTTGACATTACATGTTTATTTTAAACCTTTTTTCTGAACAAATATTTACTATGATATGGTAATTGTGAAGCTATTTGCTTTTTGCGACCAATAATTCTTGAATCTTGAAGTACTGTCGGGTTACCTTGGTCTAGACAAACATGCGAATGAAATTAGAAAATGAAGTTAGGCGCATCTTCAACTCCGGAACAGCCATCTATTGATTAAACATGTCTAAGAATATCATCTTCTGATTACTCAGATGTTACCTAGAAATAATGATGACTGATTCACCCCAAAACAGCGTTTCTTTGATCATCAAATTCATCTTTCAATTCGATAATATTAAAAATATCGATTAAGTGAAGTCTGCCTGAACACAACTGAAATCGTAACAGCAAATTTCCTCCATTAAACATGGTTATAACTGACCTTGAAATGCAAAACAAACACTAGTTTATCGCGATATTGATCTGAGGGAATAATTTTTCCACACGTAGTATTTCGTCATTGATCAAATATTCAACTGTCTAAAACTTTTTGCTTGGCGCCAGACTGGCGACCATATCTACGGGAGTAAGCAACGAGATAATAAATTTGCAGCTTGATTAGCTTTTTATTCAGCTCTAATCTGGCGAAATCGTACATTTCTTCCAGCCAGCGACTCAGATAGAGACTGATAAGCTATCGCATAATTGCCTACTGTCATTCAGATGAATTCAACACTATATATATATACCCACATTTAGAACAGAGTGGATGCTTTTCGTCGAAAATTACAACCCAGCAGTGTAATGGATCATTTTAACAACAGTATAAAAATGCCTCGTGGCATGCAACAATTACTCAAGGTCATGGAGCTTGTAAACAATATGGAAATAGTGATCGCCCCGCTGCCAACCTCTTGTGCCTCGATCATGATCGCAATTCTCGTTGTAGGTATCCTGATCAACATATGGAGCATCTACATTATACATCACGTTCGTCTTGGTTCTGCGCTTACTAAATCTCTCCTCTACAGTGGGAGTATATTCGATGCGATGGTTTGCCTCGTCGGTGCTATCAACTTGGCGCCTTCGTACCCCCATGCGGTCACCAACAACCCAATTTTTTGCTATTTGCTCACCTCAGACTTTTTGACCAGATGCGTACGTATGTTGGTCGTTTCTAACACAGTGTGTATATTTGCTGATCGATTTTGGACGGTGATTTTTATGAGAACGTACAAATTGCGAACTAGCTGTTACATGGTCATTTGCTATGTGTTTATCGCGATCTATCCACCTACCGTTAGTATCCCGAACTTGCTCCGTGTGATAAACATTGAAGGAGTTTGTTATACCCATGAAAAGTTCGCTGATTCGAGGTTGTTGAAAATCGCGGACGAAATATTACGATACGTCGTTCCTATTGTGATCATTTTAACGTTACATTTGATCGTGGTTGCTAGACTGAGAAGACTAAAGCGAAGCAGTCACACGGCTAACGAAGTGTCTACCGTAGTGGAACCTACATCGTCTACTGGACCAATACCCGATTCACGAACAACAACCCATCACGAGCCTAAAGACAAAATTGACGCTGCCATTCATGCCATGTCAGTCAGCGCTTATTTGTTCATCTTTCTCGTCTCATTGGTCGAGATCAGTGGATTTGTTCTGGTCACACTGGACGATTCGAACATCATTTCATTCGGGTTTGACAGTACCGCGAGGAGGTATTACATTTTTTGCCTGTCATTGACCTCATTATTGAATCCGATCATTATTTTGGCTTCGATTGAAGCGTTGCGCAATGTGTGTGTCGAGAGAATTCGTCACATTGCGTCCAAGAGTTCTCTAGCATTGATGAAATTACAAATTTGGAAGAAGAAGAAGAAGAATGAGGAGGAACAAACGCCATCTACTCAGCCGAGCAATATAGCCCATTTACCAACCGTGCACGACTAATTCAAGCTTGGACACGTTGATAAATACAATACAATTTATTATACAAATCATTGTATAACCGTGTTCAAAGTTTAAGTGTTGATACAATTCCCGAGGTAAATTCGATTAACAAAAGCAATTCAAGCTTGTTTTATATGTGGTTCACAAATGTAAGAATTGGTATAAGATTCTGGGTTTATTACCCCTGGATAATTTAAATGAAAACTCAGTCACTATATTATTGTTAGTCCATAAGTGTGCAGATTTATTAATACAAAGTTTGAATATCTTGGCGAGCTAGGTATTCAAGATGCATCTACCCACCGGTTCCTTCAGTTGTGGTTCCATGCACGGATGTGCAATCGTACAGTACTTCGTGCTGTGCTGCTAACACCGTGCTAAATTGATTGGCAAGAGGTAGTGAGCTGCATGCTGAAACAGGATGGAGTCTCACTACCATTTCCTGTTCTTTTTTCTTCCTCATATCTGTCTAGTCCTGGGCAACCTAACAGTATCTTAGCCCACGTGCAGTCTCTGACTGTGCGGGACTTTGCCTGGATCAGGCTTGTGCTCTCATACATACATACATACATTCCTTAGTGAGAGGAATGATCGGTTATCGTATGGTCTATTCTTATAAATTGTATGCTTCTGAGCAGGCCTCATGGTCCACCCCAAAGCTCCTCCAAAGATTGCGCACCCTTAATCCAACGGAGTGCGAGGGCGAGACTCCACCCAGGGCCAGTGCATTCATGATCGTTAACTCCGTATTCAAAATGCATCATCTCCTTAACATTTTTTGATAATTGTTCCAAGTAATCAGTTCCCTTGTGCAAGTAATCATCTATTATCGTGCGGTCTAATCAGAATGTCATACAAATTGTATGGTTTACTGACACTTAATAGTCAGACACTTAATCGCCAGACACTTAATCCTCGGTTTGATAACTTCTGAAGAATGCAAAATACATTCCAATGAATTTATTTAGTAGGAGATATATGCTATTGATTTTAAGAACGTCAAACGTCTGTTTGATATGAGCCCCAAAACTTGCTTGAAGAACTGAGATGGTATGCTGTCGGCAATCCTTTTGCAAACCGTTAAGAAATATCCACATGGTGGGATGTTGGAACATCAAACATGGCATCACTTGGGAGGAACGGGAGAGTGCATGTTGAGTCTTTTGATGCCTGTTGAGTGTCCGCGAGATAGAACTTTTTTGAGGTAATGCCATTAGAGTGCTTAATGACAGACCGAATTTGACGGAACTCCGTGAGGCAGAGGGGGTTGCATTAATTTCTAACATTTTTTCCTTCATTTTAGCCACCGCATTCTTCGTCAAAACTTTTTATTTGTTGCACTCGTGATTGTGAAGTGCGAAATTACGTACGATATCCTCGTTAGATGTAACTAATCTCGCTCTATACTTGTGTGTGACAAACTTACTACATCTCCAATTAATATTGCCATTATTTGATTGTTTCTCGAACAAAAACTCGTTTTTCATGTAAATTAATGTCCTTTGACCTTTGATACTTGTACCATATTTAAGATTCATTGCACACATTTAAATATCTTCTTATCTTAAAATTATCTCAAATCCATTCCCTAGGGATTAAGTGTCTGAAATGCATCGTCAGATTGGCCAAGACTCATGATCTGCACGAACTATCTTTATCGTCAGGAAAGAAACACATGAACGTCAGCGTCAACTTTGATTATGATCAGGATTGAAACTTTGTTTTGTGGCACACCACTGGCAAATTCATTTCTTTCGGAAATACTGCGGTTCATAGAAACTAATGAGAAGCAATCAGCGACAAAATTTTCGAGTATACAGCCGGTTGAGCTCAGATTCGTGTAATTTAAAATATGGTAAAGATGAGCTAAAATGCATTTCACATGACTGAAGTGATGTATTGCTCACATTCCCCGAAATTACACTCCACTATCGGTTTCTGGCTGTTTGACGTTATCAGGTGGAGACAGTGAGCTTTGACTTCAGATGACTTCACATGACTTCAGATCATTCTATTCTTGACTGATGAGAGCAAACAATAAAAAAACCGCTTGCTCAGCGTGTGCATGTGTACCATTGAGATGTGTGGTGATATTATAGTGAGATGGGGCATGATGGTGTCAGGTCATTCCGTGTTAACGAATGGCAGCTAGCGAACGTTTGGCTTCTTATCAAAACATTCGGGTAATTGCTCCCAAAATAACCACGTTTCCCTCATAGCCAATTGAAAATGGCGCCACGGTCAATCTGTCCAAGCCGATTGGTTAAACTGGTTTGTTACACACACACACAAGAAAACCAAACAAAACACATGCCCATCGTATATATAGGCAAATTACGCAACCAACACACTGTCCTGGCACATGTCTCTCCCGGTTGTCACTGCGATCGGATTTGTCAATCGGTTTCGTGCCAACTGGTGTGCTTCAAGCTCTCACCCCGCAGGACTCGTTTGGCTGATCGTGGAGAATTGTGCATATCATCCGATAACGGTGGACATTTTCTATTTCCTCGGTTGTTCGAACCCTTCTGATGCCGTCTCTAGATTTTTCGGTACTTCAAGCTCTTGTACTGTGCTAGAGGATAATGTTCTGCATATCATCCGAAGGCTTAGGATTAGAGCTGCTCGCTAATGCACTTCACATCTCCGCAATATAATATAAATATTTCTTCTTGTATGATGTAAATTACTGGAATCCACTAATTTCTCCCGTTATCTAAATTAATGTGTATCTGAGTAAACGGAACGCAATCAGCTTCGACCAAAATGGATTGATTGGATTGATCATCACACTGCATAGATTCTGGAAAAGAAAATCTTGCCTCACAAATCTACTCATAACTCTTGATAACTGAAATCGAGCCAGGGCTATAAGGAAATACCCTACCATGCTTGTTACTAGGAGATGTCCGAAAGCCTGTGACTGTGCTAACCATAGCATACTGCTACATAAATTAGAGCAGCTCCGGGTTGGTGGCATATTATTGGCCTGAATACAGGAT
>JACCGJ010016967.1:0-23623 GCA_013407085.1 Atriophallophorus winterbourni | reverse complement strand
TATATATATATATGCTCCAGAAGTGTTCACGTTGAAATACACTCTGGTAAACGATCAAAGCGGCTTACGTAACTTCAATCGGGTCCAGATGACCTTCGGGTTCTATCTTCAAATACGTTATCGGCCACATCAGCGATAATCGGCACCGTGTGTTGTTTACTAGCACGTCACGATTCGCACTTCGAGGACAATCCTCTAACAGATAACCACGGATGTGCAATCGTGCAGTACTTTCTGCTGTGCGGCTAACACCGTGCTAAATTGATTGGCCAGAGGTAGTGAGCTGCATGCTGAAAGACGCTGGAGTCTGACTACCATTTCCTGTTCTTTTTTCTTCCTCATATCTGTCTAGGCCTTGACAACCTGACAGTATCTTAGCCCAGGTACAGTCCTTTGCTGTGCGGCCCTTTGCCTGGATCAGGCTTGTGATTTCATACATACAGATAACCACCTCCGATCTTGCTACACAATAAAAGGCCAGCGGATAGCACGTTTGTTACGCAATGAACACTGAATATAACACGTGTCTATCTCGTATAGACAGGTCTCGATATTATATCTAGGTTATCCTCAGTCTGTTATCTCGGTTGTCACCTCGATCTGATTTGTCGACGATGTTTTCGTTCCACTTGGTTTCCATCTAGCTGTGACCACGTTTTTTTCTTAAATCGACAAATTACATATCGTTCAATAGCTTACGAAGTTCTACATCTGCCCTTGTTTCCAGACACGATATCATTTGACCCATCCACGTGTCGTTCTTCCGCTAGCGATAGTTGTCATCGGTCTCGCGTTTTACCGAGGGTGATGTTCTGTATGGTATGATGGTATGAAACACAAGCCTGATCCAGGCCGCACAGTCAGAGACTGCACGTGGACAGAGATACCGTCAGGTTGGCCAGGCCTAGACATATGACAATAAAATAGAAAAGATGTTCTGTGTAGCATCTATGAGCTATTGACTCTTCACTAGTTCGTTTCACACCATCCGCAGTATGTCAACGGGGCCTGCTCGTTAAAAGTATATCGTCCACGTAACCTTGAATGATATCCAAGACCAGACAAATCGTTTGTCTGCTACATATTCTTACCAGCACCGCTTCTTCGTTACTTCCGCATTGATCGGCTTATTCGTCGAAATTTATATTCCAAAGTCACAAGCATGGGTAAATGTGCCTACATAGTTTTGAAACGTATTGGATACGTGAATTGTATTCTACCAACAGCCTACTCAACATTTGGTAGGCAAGACCCAAACTAGCGACGCTATTGAAATCACCGTGCCAGCATTGGTTCACGTAAATGAATCGTAAAGCTCGTCATCTTCGTGCACAGCTCTCACGAATCCTTGACTCTCGTTTGCCTTCTCCGATGAATTAGATATTTGAATTAAGCGTTTCATTGTACCGACTATAAGGTACTAGCTCTCTTTATTCTGTGTTGCTTTATCTAGTACGAAACGATAGGTCTCATTTATTCCCACCCCTTTGCTTATTCTGCATTTCAGCTGTCCTCATCCAAATCGTTCGCCTATCTCAGTCCCTCGGATTCCCGATTTTCTCATTCCGACACGAAGACTTCCGATCTGGATACGTACACCAATGATTCCCGCTTCACTGTACGCCGTCATTTGGCCGAAAGTGTTTCCCCTGAGGTGTTGAATTTCCTTCGTTTGAAAGAAAGTGTCAAGCAGCGAATCTCCATGCAATACTCCGGCAACGTATACAGTGACTTTGCCTCGGTGGCCTGTCCGTATCCATTCTTTTCCGAACCGACACCACACGTCGATGGTGTACATCTGGTGGTCTGTGTTCACGGCCTTGATGGTAAGTATTTACTTCCCACTATCGGTATCGTGTGACCTGCGCATTTATCCCCGTATCGAAAGAATTCTAATCGAAGTTGTTCGTTCTCTGCACTGTTGGTTTTCTTTTTCTGTGATGGGTTCTTTCTGCTCTATTCGTCATCTTCATGCTGCAGAGATCAAACGTACTAGAGTGCTTTTATCTGTTCTACTTTTCATGTGTAGGGATTCGCAGTCATCCATTGCGACGCCACATCCTGATTGGCGTAAATCTCGGGGTGGCCAAACCGTCACACGGCATATGCAGTTAAATATCCTTACTAGTAACCTTTCCAAAGTCGGCGCAGCGCGTCTTCCAGGCTGGTGTCCCCGCGATCAGATATCGCAATGGTTAGTTACTCTTCAGAATATGTCCCGAAACTGTGTTCAATGGCGGTCTTGCACTAAGCATCTTCTTGGAGTGTTTGCTTAACCTTGTATGTTGTCAAGCGGAGTGACGAGATAAGCTTGTTATGATGCATGACAATGAAAACCGCAAGCAAGCTGCCATGCTGATGTCGCTCTACTCGTTCACGAAACTTGTTTGAATGCATGTTCCATTCGAGGTGTAGGCACCTCTACCCCGTTTGTTTGTGCTTACTCTTCTATAGAATCCGTAGCTATTTATGTCCCACCCTTCCCCATCTTTTAGGATTTTACTTTTTCATGGTTGTGTGGCAGTTAAGCATTCGGTACGCGCTACCGGTGTAATGCTGTCTGTAATGATGATGATGATTTAAGAAAAACGTTCAGCTGGAAAAAGATGTGGAATCTGATGTTCTGCTCTGTGAAAGCGGTTGAAACGTTTTAGTGCGCTGTTCCTCTGGGATGTTCTTGTTCAACGTTTACCACACCTTATCAAATGCATCAAAAATCAACTCGAACCTAGAAATAATCGATTTTGTCATCTTTTTCTCATACGCTGCTTAGCACATTTTGCAACTCATGGCTTGTGTTCTTGTTTCTTTCTTTCACTCACCTTCGTTGGTCGATGTCGTGTAGATCAGCAAAATGTTGATTACGTTGGCCAAATCGCTTCATATACCCGTGTACTCCGACACGGAAGTAGTATTCTATCCCTTGTCCTTGAAATCCCCGTTCACCAACTATGAGTCGCACCTGATCTTCTCCCAGATCCCTCCGCTTTCTCAAAATTGATCCATTGAGGGATGATGCAACAGTTCAATATCTCTTTCACGAAAGCGTCTTACCGTGGGTGCGACTTGGTCATCACAATGCTGTGTTTAGCTTCTGCCCACCCTTTATTCTGTGGAATGGAAAGCATTATTGTTCCAGAACATCGATGGGTATTTGAAATCAACAAGTAGACCTTTGTATAAGTCGAATTTCCAGTACAAAGATGTTTGAAAAGACCATTTAAATGGACAAGACACTAATCATTCGAGGTGAGAAGCACGTGCTATTTCCTGTTCACTTCGGAACATCATCCACATGCTTCCAGAGATCACGTCGACAGCATGCCAACGCGGCAGTTAGACCTGGGATTTCATATCGTCGTAACCCTTTCGACAGGTTTGTTACTCCGCAATAGGACTCTATCATCATGTGCAACGGTGTAGGACACGACATAATCATGCGCTTACAATGCACATCCATCGTTGTCATATGACCGATGAGGAAAACAAAAATTGGCCGCATCTCATTTGTGGACAGGTGGATGTGTGTACGTTGCTGATTGTGATGTGATATGATGTGAAAACACAAGCCTAATCCAGGCACAGTCAGAGACTGCATGTGGGCTGAGATACTGTTAGGCTGCCCAGGCCTAAACAGACATGACAAAAGAATTAGACAGAAAATAAAAATGGTAATGAGACTCCAGCGTGTTTCAGCGTGCAGCTTATTACCGGTGGTCACTCAATTTAACACGATGTTAGCCGCACAGTTCAGAAATACTGCACGATTGCACACCCGTGCTGATTATTTTTTTAGCATGTTTATTATAGTGATGTTTGGTTCTGTTTCAATATCGTGACGTGCGGTTTGCTCAGCTTTCTCAGTGTAGATAATTTCAAAACCTCGTGATAATTCCCTTAAATCCAAAGTATAGTGTTGCTCACACTTTTTAATCCTGTGTTTGAACACCGTGGTTCGTTGTACGAACAGTGGCATTTAAGTATAACCTTGTTTATCACTTAGATTCCTTTTTTAGCTAATCTGGTATTTCATTGAATAAAATTCTTTCGTCTCTAGACCCATGCTTAGCTTGCATGGTTTAGATCATGGATTCCTTTTTCACGTTTATTATTAACTAACAACCGATCTGGTCTGTTTTCAACTAATTTCGAAAGCTTCAACCAGTGATTTGATCAAAATGCTCTCACTTTTCAATGAGTTAGAACTTGTTCGGCATCACTGTGTTGCATTTTCAGGTAACTCGAACGATTTGCGCCTCGTACGAATTTATCTCGAACTGGCGTTGCCAGACATTCACTTGGAATTTCTCATGTCCGAGTGTAATCAACAAGACACGTTCGCCGGTTTCGATCAAATGCGCGACAATCTGGTGTTGGAAATCATTGACCACGTGGATCAAATGTCCGCGCCTCCCGAGCGCATCAGTTTCGTCGGACATAGCATGGGGTGTGTCGTGATTCGTGCTGCGCTTCTCAGTCCGTTGCTCAAGTCGTACGCCGCCAAGTTTCACACTTTTCTCTCTCTCAGTGGTCCTCATTTGGGCACGGTGTACAATCCTTCCGGTCTGGTGAACATGGGCATTTGGGTGATGCAAAAGTGGAAAAAATCCGAAAGTCTCGCTCAGTTGCGGTTGCGAGATAGCACGGATTTGCGGAGCACGTACATTTATCGATTGAATACCAGTCCCGGTTTAGAATTGTTCCGCTACGTGCTGCTGGTGGGCAGTCCGCAAGATCGATATGTGCCGTATCATTCGACGAGAATTGAGTTGTGTAAAGCCGCTGTGCGGGACACGTCTCCTATGGGTGAGAGTTTAGTTTGATTTCGGTAGCATTACAGTTGATTACCTTGTGCAAATTGTTGGAATGCAGGAATTATTGATCCTTCTTTTCGGAAGGCTTATCTCGTGAGCAACAGCTTTTACGAAAAACATGTAATTTTACATGCCTTGAGGTTACCGTGTTCGATTTATCTACAGCACGATAGTATACCCCGACATGTAATGAAATTCGTCATCTTCGTTACAATTTAAATGGTGCCATGGTGTTTGAAAAACGTCCTGATTTGCCGATATGGTATGATGGTATGAAAGCACAAGTCTGATCTTGGCAAAGTGCCGCACAGTCACAGACTGTACATGTGCTAGGATATTGTCAGGTTGCCCAGGCCTAGACATATGAGGAAGAAAATGAACACGAAATGGTAGTGAGACTCCAGCCTGTTTCAGCATGCTTTGTCGATCCCGAGTAAAAGCATAACAGCTTTAGCAAAAATGAGATCACAGTCATTATAGGTTGTAGCTCACCGCATTGGCGTAGCCCAATTTTAACGGCAAAAGTAGAAATTGCATACGTGTTTGCTTAGTGCCAAATGGGGTGTCACCTACTGGTGAATAAAGGTTGTATGCATCAGACGGATTAATCGACTAGATACATCACCTTGCTCAAAACGTTACATGGAAGACTGATACACTTTCAAATTCATAATTTTTCAACCATCTAATGCACTATTATTTTAGTTTAGCTTTGGCCCGGTCATATTGGGTCTTAGCTTGCTCCCTTCATCTATCAAAACGTTTCGTATTTCACGTGAATTGGGGTGGCTCCTAAGTTTTTTTCGCGGTTTGTTTGTTGTTTTTCTTGTGTTTGTATGTATTTGCGATGGGCCGCAGTGATTGTGTGCGCGTTTAAATCGCGAGCGGAGTTCGTACCCGACATCATGTATGATGTATGAAATCATATCCCTGATGCCGGGCAAAGTGCCGTACAATCATAGATTACACGTAGGCTTTTCCGCTTGCCTACGCCTAAGCGAATCCAAAAATAGAAAATAGCTGTGAGTTTCCAGTTGACTTCCACATATAACCCAATCCGGGTGGTAAATTCACTTTTCCGCTTGTTCAAGGCTGAGTAGCTGTTAGAAGGGCAACCTCCTAACTAATATGGTGTACCCTCACACGTTCGCTCTGTTGTTACCGTATAAATACAAACTATGTCCACGGTCGAAACGCACACACTTGGCGCTTGGACCTTGGACTCCCGATCAACGTTCCATCCCGGTCTTGTTCTGTTTTCTTGGCTGTTGCGTTAAAAACAACGCATCTATTGATAGAACGCAACGACAGTCTCTGCTGCAACATCAACGATGCATCCATTATAACAGTAGCCTTTTCTTACTGTCTGACGCCAAACAGCCAGATACCAGTTGTGGTGTGTAATACACAATACGTTAGTCTTGAGCACTCGATCGGAACTCAGTCAATTGAACCTCGTGGTACGTAGTACGGACCTTCAAATCTGCCGTGCATAAAATTAAATTCTCCACACGTTTTTTCCACTTTTTTCGTTAAATGTTAACGTTATCTGTGGGCCAATTTCATCATTTTTTTCGTATCAACTGAGGCCAATTCTGGACGCGCAATGTTACACGAATTACGAGATACCGGGAATTGTTGTAAAACGGTTGTCCCAAAAGATTTGGTCACAGCATTTGTTAATAAACTGGATCACATGTGGAAATTATCAATCAAGACTGACAAGAAACATCGTTCAGTCGACAAATTGTAACTTGATGTCGGGACCTGTTCGTCAATTTTTTCTCAATTTTTTTTGATTAAATTATTGTAACTGCTGAAAATTCGTTTATATGAATATAGCTAATTTCTTCTTTTTTATTTCTTCTCTTCAACCCTATTTTACAGCGCATTCTTCTTGTATAGAAGTAGTGCACAGTTGCACTTCCGTGCATCAACCTCACAGTGATTGCATAGTTTGGAAAATATGTCTGACCATGAATCTTTACCATGTATACGATATGTGACGTAGGGAGTGTGAGAACTAACTTAGGTGATCTATCATCCCGCTATCGTCTTCCACACGATCCCGATTCCTCGCGGTGTCCTGCAGGATGCAATTCTTTTCCCTTATTCTTATTCTCTGTTTACATTTCTTTCACGCTTACTCTCAAGTACGCTGACGACGTTGCCGCTGTTTTTTTCACCACAATAGACGTGCCTACCCTACTGCGTCAGAATCTATTATCAACGCCATTGGCAAATGAGCTTTTTTATTCATGGTCATGGGTTCAAACCCAGTCTATGCGTGGGGTGATTAAACAGGTTGGTCGTACCAGCCTTATACAACAGCGGCATACAAGCGCAACTTGTTTACCATTCTTCCACTGTTTCAAGCCCATGCGGATCCTGATCTTACTGTCCCTAACTGAAGAGTGGAAACAGCACGAAACCGGTCGTGGTGTGTGTGTGATGGTGATGTATGCAAATGAGCATTTTTATTCATGGTCATGGGTTCAAACCCAGTCTACATGAGTGGGGGCTCATGTGATTGAACAGGTTGGTCGTACCAGCCTTACTCAACAATGGCATACAAGCGCAACTTGTTTATCATTCCGCCAGTGTATCAAGCGCATGCGAATCCTGATCCAACTGTCCCTATCTGATGAGTGAAAACAGCACGAAACCGGTCGTGGGGTGTGTGTGTCTGTGTGATGGAGATGCTTAAATCGCTTACCCCGCTATCTCGATTTCCATGTAAAAAGCACAACTATTCATGCTACAATCATTATCATCCTCATGGACAGCAGGAACAGGATAATCAACTGCCATGACTCGTTAAAGACACAAAAGAGATGTGGACGGTTGGCATCTAAAAAAGCTACTGAACGTGTCGATGAGTTGCGAGATGACGCCGCGAATCAACTGCTCATTCAACCGAGTGTTGTGCATTCATTACATTTGCATTCCGTCGAGATGCTCATCGTCTCTTGATTTCTCCTCGGTTTCAGGCGTCGTGTATATGGAGATGGTGACCAATGTGTTGCAGAGGCTGATCAAGTCCTCTCGAACCACGGTTGTACGATACGACGTCCACTATTCACTGGGCAACTCGGCCAACAGCTTGATCGGGCGAGCAGCACACATAGCCGTGTTAGACTCAGAGTTGTTTTTGGAAAAATTCATATGCGTATCGGCGGCCAAATACTTCCGCTAGCCCGACTGTCTTTCACTGTTCACTCTCTCACGATGATTGGATCTGAAAGTGAGTTTGGGTTGCGTGGTTGGTTTTAAAACCATTTAATTTTTTTCGGCTGAAAAGTTTCTAACCTACTTCATACCACTAGATCTGATGGTCATTTTGTGTGTTAGTTGTATTTGGTCTATATTCGACACTCTCCATTCTTCAATGCACACAATTTTTAACTGAATGCGCTGAATTATTTCCTGAGATGTCATAATTTAATCAGTTGCACGCCGGCGGAGTGATCTTCGTTCAGCAGCCAAGAGCTGTATCAACACATCCCCAGGTTGCAGACGATGCTTTACACAGTGCCTCCAATGTGAGCGGTCAAGAGCAAGTTCTTCCCAACTCGCCGGGTCAATGCCAAGAGCTTTCATGTCTCTTTTGTAAACATCTTTGTACCGCAACTGCTGTCAGCTCAATGGTCCACTTCCTGATTGCAACTCACCGTAGAGTAGATCTTTCAGAATACGACCATTTTTCATTCTGTAGACATGACCAAGCCACCGCAGGCGGCGCTGTCGCAATAGGGTGAACATGCTCTGTTGATCAGGTTTGAAAGCACTTCAGCGTTAGTCACTCTGTCCATCCCCGATATGTTCAAGATACGACGGATGCTTCGTAGAGGGAAAGCATTCAGCTTCCGTTCGTGTCTTGCGTGGGTGGCCCAGGTTTTACTGCCGTATAGTAAAGCATTTAGTACGCACGCGCTGTATACCATCATCTTTGTCTTTACAGTCAGCTTGCGGTTATCCCAAACACAAGAGTTCAATCGGGACAGAATGACAGCTACTCAGCCAATCCACTTATCAATCTCCGTGTCTAGCGAGAGGTTATCCACAATGGTGAACCAATATATGTGAAATGACTTACTTGTTCAAGCTGATTGGAGGCGATACAGTCCCTTGACAAAGGACTTTGGTCTTGCTCATGCTGATTGTTAGCCCAAAGTCTTTGCATGCCGACGAAAAACAGTCCATTAGCGACTCTTGGGAGTGAGCAATAAAGGCAGCATAGTCGGCAAACAAGAGGCCACTGATCAGCACATCCCGTGCTTTGATTTGTGCTCTCAACCGGTTCAGGTTGAAAAGCTTACCATCACGTCGCGTGCGTATGTAAGTGCCTTCTGTCCTCGTCCTAAAAACGTGCTTCAGAAGCAGAGCAAAGAAAATGCCGAACAGCGTGGGAGCAAGAACACACCCTTGTTTGACGCCTCGGCGAATCTCAAAGGGTTCTGAACTGCAACCGTTAAAATGGACTGAGCCCTTCGTGCCTCAGTGGAACGAAATAACGAGTTTGAGCAGCCTGGGGGGCACCCTATCAGATCAAGCATTTTGAAAAACCCTCCCTGCTAACGTAGTTGAATGCCTTCGTTAAATCAATAAAAACAGCGTATAATGACATACGCTGTTTCCGACACTTTTCTTGAAGTTGTCTTAGGGAGATGATCATGTCAACGGTTGATCTTCCCTTGCGGAAGCCACATTGAGATTCTGAGGAAATTCAATCAGTTTAAACTTGTAGCCGGGCCTGTAATACTTTATCAAACAATTTGCCTACAACAATCAAGAGGGAGATTCCTCTGTAATTGTTGCAGTCGCCTCTGTCACCCTTATTCTTAATTAGCGTGATTATCTTTGTGTCTCGCATCTGTCGTGGGACACACCCCTCAGGCCAGCAGTGAAGAAGCAAATGGTGAAAGGGCTGTAATAATGCTCTTCTATAGCATTTGATGAACTCAGGTGAAATTTTGTCGTCACCAGAGGACTTTCCATTCTTTAAGCTTTCGATTACCTTATTGAGCTTTTCAAAATTAAGGGGAGTATCTAGATGTGCAATGGTTGGAAACTGCTCAACATATTGAAGTACATGCGGTAAACCCGTACTGTCCTTAGAGTAGAGAGAGGAGAAGTGCTCTACCCATCTTTCCATCTGCAGAGTTTTGTCCACAATCGGGTCACCATATACAGACTTAATGGGACACGTTTTAATTTTTTTGGACCAATGGCTCTCTTGATCCCATCATACATACCGTGAAAATTTCCAGTATCAACAGTTTTTTGGATACATACCGTGAGTCGTAAATTTTCATCTGTTAGCATACCTTCAAACTTCAAGAATGCTGACTGTTTCTCGTCCAACGCAGCAGTCATCTCAGAAGCTTTTGCTTCGAACCAGTCGCTCGGACCGGAAGTGTAAAGTGAGACTCGGCATATACAGCTTTTATTGCGATTCCCAGTTTTCGAGTGGGGTTGTCTAGTTGAACTCGGCTGTGAAAGCTTTTGCAAATCGCGCAGCTAGATTAGGTTTGCACATGCGGGTGACGTCAATCCTAGGCTTACCAGGCAATTTGGTGCTTCAGTTTTGCACAGACCAGTGAATGCTCAATGTCACAGTCTGCGCTTTGATATGATCTGGTGAAAAGTACGCTTCCAATATTAGTGCGCCTAACAAGAATAAGGTCAAGCTGGTGCCAATGGTTAGAGCGAGGATGTATCCAAGAGAACTTATGCTGTGGTTTTGTATGAAAGAATGTGTTACTGACACAGACTGAACTGTGTGCATAATTTTAAAAGGCGTTGTCCAGTTTCATTAGTTTTACCTACACCGAACCTCCCGAGACAGCTTTGCCAAGACTCGTAATCTGCGCCAACTCTCGCATTTAAATCATCCAATACCACTACACAGTTTTTAGTGGCACGTTTTTGAGCAGTGATAAAAAGCGTCTTTTTCAGCAGGCGTCGAACAGAGCGTCGGTGCATATACGTTGACCGATGTAATGGTACCAGTAATGCACTTCAGATTTAGAGTCCAAATCCGTTCACCCCCGCTGCTGCTCGATTCTGCTGCTATTAGTAGGCTGTTTCGCATGGCAAACCCAACTTCATGCATCCGAGTTTCACCAGAACCCCTTCCTTTCCAAAAATGTGCAATTTCTTTCTGTTAGCATACCAGTGTCTGGTAATCGCGTCTCTTGCGAGGTAGCCACGTCGGCCTTCAGCCATTTTAACTCATTGTTAATCACAGCTGATTTTCTTATACCTCTGATATTCGAGACGTCGTCATAAAATCCTGGAAGCATGGACCGGACGTTCCAGGTTTCCAGTTTCAGAACTGACATTTGTGGTTTATTAATTCGTTTCGCTGGTGCGGAAAAATACAGTCTGCTTGTCGGTTGATTCCTAATCCCCATGCCCCCAATGAGGATAGCAGACCGTAGCCAGACGGCACCATATTGGCTGGGGGCTGTGCAGCTTGAGGCGGGCGGTAGCCGTCCAATGAGACCTGAAAGTCTCTCCCACCGTCGCCAGTATCACCAGGCGCTTAGCTCTACGCCAATCGAGCCGTAGCTTTTAACCGGTATCTGCTGCTTCCCGTGTTATTATCCGTGGAAGCGGAATAGAGTGTCCTCTCCATTAGTGCGTTGTGATGTTCAATATGGAGAACTAGCTGTTGTCCATGCAGTAAGTGCACCTTCTCCACGGCACCACTGGAACTAAAGTAACAGCTAGGCTGATACGTTTGGACATTGATGCCGTCACAGAAGCTGGCAGGACGAAGTTGAACAAACTTCGGACTGCCTAACGGGACTCTGGCTCCGGATTTTTCCTCAAGGTTTACTCCCGAAGCCTTTTTCCATTTTTGGATGTAGCCACGTGGCAGTGGTGGGTTGAGATCAAGGTTTTCCTCCCCATAGGTGAACCGCCTTCATGGACTTGCGAGCTCCACCTGCCCGAAGCATGCTGGTTTTGAGGCGCCAGTCAGCCGCCTTCGCCCTTGTCAGAGGCTATATGAGACGCACGCCATTGGAGCATTTTTGGAATCGGGAGCTTATACACAGAAGCGCCCGGCCGTGACAACCTTGGAACCATGTAGCTTTGCGGTAACTCGATTTAGTCTCGGTTCGTATGTAGCCAAACCGATTTCGTTGGCTGTCGTTCTTTGCGTTTTGAATGTCTTGTCTCCGATTCGTTTTCCTCACTTCTGTATATCATTGTTGACCTGTATGTCGCTTTGAAAGACCGAAAATTAACAACACACCCTCAGAATGCACGGGGTCTTGCGATTGGTATTATGTTAGGGATTGCTAGTGAACGTTCCTGATTTACATCACTCCTGCTAATATCCGTTTTTAATTTGTCCTTCCTTGCAGCGGAAACATCTCGGACCATGTTATTCCTCGCCGAACAATTCTCAGTCAATGAGGATGACGCTGATTTCACGGAAACTCGGATTTATTAACTTTAATATTCACCGTACCGTCAAACGTCAATTAATGTTCTCCAAACCAGTCGATGCATTATACCAGTTTCTTATCACTAATCGCACTGTTGATTATTTTGTATTTGTTGTTTTTACTTCAGTTCCCCCCCCTCTCTCTCTCTCTCTTCAACTCGACTTTTTGACCCTGTGCTACGGAATGCCCGTACGAATACCGCAGGCTGATGATTAAAACACCGTTCGGTATTTTCAGGGTCAAGTGGTATGATTCCATATTGTTTCCGTCGCATTTGCGTCGATGTAGTTTTGTTTTCTTGAGCCTATTGTCCGCGAGTAGAAATGTTGTATTTGAAAAACAAATTGTTCACTTCCTCACTATCAAGAGCAGTTACACATTCCGTACACCAATCTGGTAGAAGCAGTACGTAATTGTGAAATAACCTTGAATTAAAGTATTGTGGTGCTCACATCCCCATCCCTTTCACACCACTACCGGTTTCAAGCTGTTTGCCATCGTCGGGTGGAGACAGTAAGATCAGGTTCAGTGAGACTTGTAACAGTGGAAAAGTGGTAAACAGAGTAATATTTGTATGCCACTGTTATATAGGGTTCTTACAAAGAACCACGATGTTCAAATACAGAATCACAAAGTGATTCCTGGCCAAGCGCTCGAGGCGCATATAAAAGACCAAAGTATTGTGGTGCTCACATCCCCATCACTTACACACCACTACCGGTTTCAGGCTGTTTGCCTGTTTGTTCGTCAGGTGGAGACAGTAAGATCAGGTTGAATTCCTTGTAAAAAGTCAAATGCTAATTAGAGGTCTCGTTCGACTGATTTTGGTCGTCTTTGCGAAAGCGAGGTTTCGCTCCATGAGATTCTCACATTGGCATTTCGAATCCTAGATTTCTATTAAAACAATTTTGATCTAAGGAAGATACACTTTTGGGAACTCGCATACAACGGCTACATAGTACGTGCAAGATGGAACTCAAAAATGATATGCTTAATAATTTGAGCGCAGCACTGTAAGAATGGAAATTCATTTTGGTAGCAAGGTTTATCACTTAATCGATGCGTTCATCTCTAGTACAAGCGGTTTTATAACATGAAACAGTTTATTGAAAAATCCTAATTTGCATGTGTTTCTATCACACCCCACGACCGGTTTCGTGTTGTTTGCACTCATCAGATGGGGACAGTAAGATCAGGATCCGCATGCGCTTTAAACAGTGGAGGGATGGTAAACAAGTAGCGCTTGTAAGTCACTGTTGGCTAAGGTTGGTACCACAAACTTGTTCAATTACGCGTGGCAACACATCGAGGGGTTAAACCGATGCTCTCGAAGAAAGATCCTCATTTGATTACACACACCGCGATGTCTGGTATCCATCGCGCTGAGACTGGACGTTAACGTGGTGGTGTAACTCCAATAACCTCTATGCCGGGTGGTGCCCTCCAGGCATCAACAGAGCCATTCATACCAAGAAGACCACGGATAGATGTCAGACGAATACCGTCTAAACCCAACCCGCTGGCTTGTGGGTCAGGCAAAACATTTGATGAAAGCGAAGGAATTCCTTTTTCGGTGTGTCGCATCAATCTTTACAATACATGCGTAAAAAAATAGAAATAGATTTGATCAACATCAACTCATAAGCAAAAATCAATGTCACGTGTTGTTACTTGAAATTGTCTGATCGATATGGCTGTTGGTCAAGGGAATGAATGATCACGAACTAGTCGCTTTTGGACAAATACACATCGAAGTTGCCGACATGGTAGCTGGTCTTTAAGCTGCTGTCTTATTATTGGTTTTTAAATGAAGGTTAGTCTAGCTCTTCCAGAGGCGAAAGTTCTGTTCACTATTTGTTCGAGCTTACGTTTCAAGGAGTCGCTTCAAGTTAAACAAGACGCCTTGAGCGACTCCATAGCGCCGACAATTTTACGTGTGTATTGTAAAATACCGAAAAGTAATTCCTGTGCTTTTTAGCCAACGTCTGGTAGAGAATGCTAATTGTTCTTTCTAGGTACGAGCGATCTGGCGGTGTCCCACATACAACCATGATTATCAATGCATATCCATCTCAGTGCGTCGCGCATGATAATCAGGGTCGCCTAACTTGATGCGTGCAGCAGGTCGGGTGAGGGAAAACAATCCGTCTCTGACCCTTCCGCTCCTACCAACTCTCCTGTCAATCTCAGCATCAGAAAAGACCGCTCCGAACATGTTGGGACATCCTCTATTCGGAATTTCACAGCTCACTTTTTGAAATCAAAGATTTCTGTTCACATCGGAGCCATAAATGTCAGAATCCTAAGACAGATCGGCCAGCAATTTTTATTGGTCCTTACCTTACATAGTGTTGATGTGAGCTGTTTATCGGAAACGCGCTTATATAATCCGTCTATAATTACTGAACTTACTGTCTCAAACCATTCGACTCATTAAATTTTGTGCAGCTCCGCCGATTCAGTTGTCGCCATCTCAGCATGCATGTGTTTGTACAGTGCTGAATTCACGTGCCGAATATAGTCTAATTGATTAGATTCATTACAATAGCTTGATTGGCGCAGATAGACAACCCACTAATATTAGACAACTCAAAATCTTCTAATGAAATATGTTTGTCTATTGTAGCAACTTACGACCCCGCTAACACCAAATCCGACGACGAAAAGAACGCCTTCTACAACAATCTATACGCTTTTTGCGACGTGATAAGCTCAGTCTTATCGAATGACATGAATGCCTGACTGGATCGCTTAGATATGTCTGAATCACAATTAGGTGGCATGTTTGGTCCGGAAGGCCAGCGCACAGATAACGGTGAACGGTTCATACAATTATGCACACAATCTCAATTATTTATTAGCAGTACTTCCTTTTGAAATAAAGTACGTTAATGAGCCACATTGGCACTCGCCGGATGGAAGCCAACATTCGGCGCATATTGCCATAGCGTAGACGCTTAAGGAATGAAATTAAACGGAGCTTAAGTCTAGACAGATAGATGTGGTGGCTAAATAAGTTCAAACAAATGGAAATAGCAATTAATGCGAAAACTTCTAACTTATTCGGTTGACGAGGTCTAAGAACAAAGGAGTGAATGAGAATATCTTGTAATTAATAAGTAACGCCACATCTCACGCTGAGCAGAACAGGTTCAGGAACAATTTAGGTGACCTCCTGCAACTGATTCATTGCCTCATTTGGCCTGTTGGCGTAGATCCTCCAAGTGATTAAGAAATTAAACTATCCCACATTCTCGATTGGATATTTGACGTATTTTTTTCTCGGTTTGAATTCGATTAACTTTGAACCAATTGCCCGAAGAAATCGTTCGCTCGCAATGGATTGGTTCTGACTTCGAAGCTCAATGAATATACGTCAAATCATGTAGTATGTGACTGTCCCAATTGACTCTCGGAAGTTTAAAAATTTTGACTTCATACAGCTAATTATTTTGTCGAGTTTGCTAAGCGGATTGCTTTGTCTGCCATAAAAATTTCTGGTGAGCACATCTAGTCTAGATATGAAAATCCCGCACCTGCTCATGACAAAACTTAACTGCAATCCCGTGCCTGAGCTGAGAGTATTCAATATTATTTCCATCTGGGGCTTTACGTAGAAAAGAGGAAGGATTGGTCTTAACGTGGTCTACGTGTGACTACAAGCATAGATTTCATAATAAAATGTGATAGGGCCATCACTACAATGTTACGTGTAAACAGTAATCGGTTTTCATTAAAAATTACATAAAAGTGAGCTGACTCATGTAAATCTGCTTTCTTTACTTTTAGTCCGGTGCGTTATCGAGATGCTTACAGAATAGCTGTAAACAAATGTAGTTTCAAGATGTATTTTTACGTGTAGTTTGCCACCGTGATATCTGATGAGAAGGATTCTCTCGATTTTGGAAATGTTACATGTTTTGACCTATTGCTTGTGACGGTTCAGCACTCAGAGCACCGTAATTGAAACCCTTTCAATTGTCGGCTCTGCGTTGCGTATTGAGTATAAGGGTCGTTTGTAGACTTTACTGTTTAACTTAATGATAGTCGCTTCTAGTACCATGGGTTTGGTCAACTTAGAAATGCCTAACAAATAAAGAGCAGTGTTGCGTGTTTTATGTGAGAATGCGCTGTTCAATGCTTGGTCTAACGATATTTATGTGCAATATATGTTCTCTTTATTAACAAGTATTGCCTTTGGATTCAACACAATTCAAGTCATTCGAGATCTACCTGTATTGTTAACGATACAGAATGATAGCATTTCTTTATAATCTATTGTTTCGTAAGCACTCTAGAGCAGATGAAATAAGATTAAGCCATTTTCTCTATGGCATTAGGTAATGTGAAATCGGTCTAACGAATCCGATGATATAGAATAACGTTATAAATGATAATAATAATGTTACAACCTTATATGACATCTTACCGCGCTTTTAGTTCAATTGAAACACTGCAAAGCTGATGATATCTTTGTTCTTAACATACAGATTTAATGCAAACGTGCATTATCTGATCAACTATAACCGCCCGAATGATCTGTGGAACCTATATTCAACCGCACTTTTGGTTTGGCGAATAACATTGTAAACAAAAAGTATTTTAGTGGGCTTGCCATTTCATGGTAAGCAACTTATGCAGCAATGCAAAGAACAGACTGTATAAACGTTGCCTCCACGAAGCCCTCGTGATAATCAATAAATCGCAAATGGAACGCGCTCTCTGAGCCGTAAAAGTTAATTTCAATGTCAAGCTATCCAACTTTCTTGACGTTCTGGTCACGAAAGCTTAGCTGTTATTGGGACGGCATCAGAAACACGGATCAAGTTCCTATCTTCAAAGGCAACACCATGAAAATCTCAAGAGATGGTGGGTAAGAATAAGAAACAAAAGTGTATTCTATCGTTCAATATCGAGTCATTTCGATCATTGTTTTCAATCGTATTCCTGCAAGCCGCTGAAAATTTAACCCTCCTAAGCCTATTGGAATCCACGGCAAAATCCTGTCTAGATAACCTCAACTTTTCACATTGACTTCGTGAGAATCTTCCGGTTGGTTGGACCATTAAAAAACGTCCAGCTTCATGATTGCTACAACCGTTCTGATATCTTGGTCATACTAGATTCATTAATCGAATAAAATCCCGAATTTTCAGCACCAGATGTGCACTGGATAATTGCTTACTTCGTGTAATGAGACTTAAACCAAAATGCAGAGAATGTGAATATTTTGGGCAACATCAATCTGCATCTGGTGATTGCTGCTTTTACGCGATTAATTTATATTAAGTATAGAATAGTTGATAGTCGATATACCTAGAGTTAACTTTCTCGGAAACAATAAAAAATACTACATGTTCTGCAGATTATATTCAATTCGATACACACAGTGTTCGGTACAATTTTCACTTCAACGTACATGCAAAAGCATACTTGTGTTGCGAAAACAGTAATAATGTTTGTCTGAAGATCAATAAAAATAGGGATGATCACATGACAGTTTTGTAGAAAATAGAAAATATGTTCGTTTGCCTGAAGCGAAACGTAAGAAACATTAAACTTCCATAATATTAACTACTGCGTTTAAGCAGTAGCACAATAACAAGAAAAACGTTAACGACATTAACATGACCGTCAGCACAACAAAAATGCTTGAATCTATCTAGTAACACGCTAGATCAATGTGGAAGCTTGCTTCTTACAATATTTTTGATATTGTTGAGGATATCCGAGCTACTTCAAGATTATCAAAAGAAATTTTATTCAATTTTCAAAGGATTTCAACATGGTCATGACTCATAAAACTGCATCAGTAGATCATGCAGCATAGACTTCAAGGAAGTCTCAATTGAATGGGGTCTCCGCTGCTCATTCTGGGTATTATTGTTTTGCATGTTCGTAACAGCTTCCGATAAAGCTAAAGCTCTTTACTGTGAAATATGTTTAAAGACGAGTGCATGTTCGTCAGTTCCCGCAATGGCCACGAGCGACTGCAATGAGCAGTTGAAGACTTAGTAAAATGGACAAATCGCTGGTCACTGCCTATAAATGAGGACAAGTCAGTCGCCTTGCGCATAGGCTTTGGGATACTTTCTGTAAAGTAAGTAAGTTAGGGCGGTGCCAGTTGATAATGTCTCAGGGATTCTGGTTATGTTATCCTTGAAGTCAAAGGCGGACACTTGTCGGAGAATCGGCAGCGCTACCAGCACCTCAGTCGAGAGGCGAGCATGACTTTTGGAGAGGGTACAAAGGAAGGGGACTAAGATGGTTCATGGTATGCAACACCTCGCGTACAATGATAGACAGAGCTTACTGGAACTTTAACAACTAGAACTTCGAAGGGAAAAGTTTGATCTGCTCCTGACACACCGTATCCTTCTCGGTCAATATGGCAACGAGTTCCTCCGGTTCTTCCGATTAATATTTGCATCGAGGACTCATGGACACGACCTTAAGTTGCAGAAGTCTAGAGGGCTTAAGCTGTGCAATGTGGGCACGCTATCCACGCGGGTGATGAACTCTTGGAACTCGTTACCGAATGAGCTCCTGTCTCTACCATCTGAACAGCCATTCAAGACCACGTTGGATGAGACGGATGTACCTCATCCTCAGAGTGGTGTTCCTCTACTCTCAGGGCTTTCCTTATTAGCGGAAGTCAGCCATGTTTAATGTTGTGTAGAAAATCAAATGGGATTGTATCCCTTCTGCTTTTGATCCAGACGAAGGAAAAGAATTACAAAAAGAGCAACCATCAAATGAAAAGAAATTTGAGTGCAATCGATTAGAGCAGGTTTCGGGTAACGCTTCTCTTCTGACATATAACCTTCCTCAGACAGGGAACTTGACGAAGTAGCAGTTAACTCACCACCACGGAATTGACCTTACCGCTAAATAGCCTATAGTAATTCTACGGTATATCACGTCACGTAGACATGATCAGGATCAGTGGTCGATTTGCATACTACGGTGTGCATGCACAAAAATCTAATGAATGTGAACACTGTCAAGGTCGGTTGACGCTGTACCCACGTACGTAAAATTACGTAACTAATGGGTCTAAGGTTAAACATTTATTTTGAATAAAAAGAAAAATGTATTTAACTAGCTCGTATAAGATTAACATGAGCTATTTACGTTCGCATCAGTGCTGAACGCCAGATTGTGGATGTTTCTGCCACATCTACCTTAGTGACCGCCAGTCGACCTGCCTTGGCATGTATACTTTAGCCACACGCGTCTTAACACTTCATTATTGTCCAGATAGACTCGAATTTCTCTGCATTAGGATTATAAGGTCGGTCGCAAATATATACCAATCAATTAGGGACCGTCAACGTTTGAGTAAATCTACAGATAATGAGTACATCGATGCAAAGCTGGTTCGAATGTACTGCGAAATTTAATTTAAAATTAACTACATTCAGGCGTGTATTATAATCACTTCAGATGGATGTCGTTACATCTTTTGTTCTTTACATAACTACTGCTTCTCATATATCGCACTATTTCATATTTCAATACAATCTGAATAAATGTATTACCTAATATACTGTTACATCCTAGGTGATGCAAGGAGTTTAATCGTCTAAAACGCTTCGCGCTTAACAAGAAGCATATGATGGTGAAAACTGAAATATAAAAATGAAGAAAAACAGCCTTGATAATTTGATGAAAACAGTATATATGTAGTATGAAATAAAATAATTGAATAAATACGCTTAAGTTTGTTTTAAACGCATGCAAGCTAGTTGATTGAATATTAGTAGAAGGTAAAGTTTTCTAAGTAAAACAGACACAGGAAGAATTGAAAATGCCTTCTACAGTTTAGGCGGGAATTAGGCACCACTCGCTCCTCTTTATGCGAAGAGTCCATGTCATGTGCACTCAAGTGGTTACGGAAGAATCTAGTTTTGAAGTGAATCTTTTGTTCCAATGTCAAACCACCTTCATTGCTCAAAACTTGTCTCACCGATTTCTATCTTTCGCTTTTGTCTTTGCTCAAACTCTCACATTTACACTAGACTATCGATTTACCATCGTACGCTGTATGCGTAAAACCGCATGATTAGCACTACCATTACCCTGCATCGCAATCTGTGACTGGACAATTTAACCGTAGTGCATTGCGTGTACAGTCTATGACCTGTATGGAATGGCCCCGACGATATGCTCGCATTTCCTAAAAATTTTAATGGTGTGCGTCACACAGCTTTGGACAACCAAGTCTAGCTCGTAGATTGCATTTACTGTGTGGCCAGATGTGAACTGCTTTTACTAACAGTGGAAGAGTTGAAGATTGGTGAATTATGCCTCAAACCAGGTACCTTCGAGCGGGTGGCGCTATATATGTCTATGCAAATAGCACATTTAGTGGAAGGTAAAACAGTTATTTCTAACCTTTTGTCTTGCGGTTATATCCAATTATGTGTAATGCTTTAAAAAGAATACGACGAAGCATGAATACCGTCTGGCAACACTTAGAGAGATATTTTTCTCCGGAAGTATAAGCATAGTTGTTTTTTCAAGTAATATTTGGTCATAGAAAAGGAGTAATTTCGGAATGATCAGTAGCTTGTTCTTCATATGGAATAGCCCCGTCTTACAATGAAGAGGATACTAAATTTCAATCTCGTGAATAATAATAAAATGTGAATTGTTTGAATGTCAAACTTTGTAATGATAGCTGTCCTGGAGTAGGTAGGTGAACATTGCTGAAGTTTACACGAATGATGGAATTTATGCTGAACACTTTAAGTATTCACATTCCCGAAGAAATGGCATTAAAGCTAGATACACAATGATAAAATAATCAAAAATATGGAAAGAGCGTTTTAGAGTTTTCCTTATAAATTGGTTCCAAATAGTAGAAAATTAACTTCGATCAGAATTGGTATTAGGCATATTTGCCCTTGCGCAAAAGGTCACTTTCCATGGGTAAGGTTTTCTTCACGAACCCATTCTGCGGTGTCAACAAAGGATACCTAAAAGGCTTTAATTTCGCATAATCAGTCTGCTCTTGTGCTATCGGTAAACGAATTACGCTGCATCAGAAATATCAACACAATTATCATGAAATCTGCTGGACACTCTGAGACCGGTAAGCTAAATTAAGTGAGCGTGATTCAGTATGGGATATATCTATAGAACCTTTTTAATAAATAATGCATTTTAAATGTAACAGTATAGAGAAAACATCTAAATCACACGCACACATCTCGTTTGTACCACACAACTCGTACAAAGTTTGCAAACTACAAATGTGCGAACTGGAAAAATAAATCTACAACACCGCTACCACAACAACATATGCTCTGACATAATATCTTACAAGACAATCTGACGGGCTCTTTATAGTTGGTATGCCGTGCGTACCATCAAGTCGAAGTACGCATCGTTGTCAATTGAAGCACTCAGTCCGCTGTAGTAATTCATGAACTCATCCTTCGTGACCTGGATCGGTAAAATGCAATCTTGAAAAATTCCTCGAAGTTATCGTCGTCTAATGTGAGGTATTTGTAAATAAGTGGAAACAGAAGCGCTGCGGTCCTATAAGATGGATTAATTAACCTCGATAAACGTATTTGCGTCGTATATATTGACTTGCTATTTTTGATACTCGATTACATATATTAGATAATATATGCGAACAACGTTTGGAACAAGTGATGAAACATGAATAGATTGCTCTTAAATTTAATGGTCGAAACAAGTGTATATTTTCTGTGCCAAAATGTTATGACTAATATAGCAGACAACAATCTCCGTTTTCTTTAGCACGATGCTATACGAGTGACCTGATTACAATGATACTAATGATTAGTGTAAGGATTTATATAAACCTGAAAATGTGAGTTTAGCACAGTGAAATAGAGTCGTCACGAACAACCGGGGTGATTTTCTATCAAGCGTTTAAGGACCTCGTGAAGAAGCCATGTGTTGTGTGGTTCAGATTCTTCGAAATTTCATTTAACGAAATTTATCAGACCGAAACTTGCAATGTAAACAGCACAGACAAGGCTCATCTATAGTCGTCTGGAGAGCTTTGCGGCTTTAACGCCATTGTTCTCTGTGAGAACATTATTTAACATTCAACGTCTCCAAAGCGAAAATAATTTTCATCAATTTTCAAGTGCTTCAATGATTAGGCGTTTTGTGGAAATTATGTTGTTTACGTTTGTAAATACTCATTCGTGCCAAGCCCATCGAAATATTCACAAAGTTGATCACGACGGACCATAATGGAAGCACTGGACTCGAGTTTCGCACTTATTTTAGCTCATCAGCACTCCATATCCTCTGATTCGGGTAGGATTCAAATCTCACAATTGTAGTCCCATGCCTAACGACCCGGGTTACCATCCACCGTTTGACCGCAATTAAGCATTCATGAATGTTTCTCCAGACTGGTGCATTTGAGTAGCTTCGTTTGGCCGACCAGTCCTGAAGGACCTAGAAACACCCATTGTGTTCGCCAAACCTAAAATGCTTATTCAAGTTAATCGTAGTGTTTTCATCGGTTGGTAACAAGTATACATAATCGGTTGTGGACAGTATGACGCAAATTCATTAATAAGTATTTTAGGAGCTTCACCACGAATCACGCATGGATTTCATATTTGAACCTCACCGTTTTTATTACGGAGAGGGTGAAAGCAGACGCACAAATAGTAATTGGGAAAACGGATTGTGCAAACGTACTTGAAAAGTCGTTTGGTATTTTAGTTTTACTGCGTGTTATTTTATGAATGTTTTTTTCTTTTTTGATAAATTATTGTAGAGGTGTGCGGTGCATTAACGACGAGTGATAATACCGTGCTTCTGGATTAAATGCAGACCACCACACTCCGACAAGAGACAAGAGAAGGAAGTGGCTTAACGACTGGTGACGAGAATCGCTAAGCTGTAATAATTTGGGATTTAGGAGGATTGCATGGGAACGGTTCGAGCGACGGCATCTTCGAAAGCATAACTTAGGGCGGACGACGTCAGCTGCTATCGAAATCAATCGGTCAAGGTGGTTGAAACCAGCCCATGAAACGGTTGGCACGAAATTGATCGACAAATGAGATTGAAAAAACAACTGGAAGTGATATCGTCTAGACAGCGTTGTGGTTAGGTAATTTGCTCGACAAAAATGAAAGACCGTATCTTATGTATGTATGTATGTATGTATGTATGTATGTATGTATGTATGTATGTATGTATGTATGTATGTATGTATGTATGTATGTATGTATGTATGTATGTATGTATGTATGTATGCGTGTATGTATGTATGTATGTATGTATGTATGCATGCATGTATGTATGTATGCATGCATGTATGTATGCATGTCTGTATGTATGTTT
>JACCGJ010016966.1:0-39603 GCA_013407085.1 Atriophallophorus winterbourni | reverse complement strand
GAGACACGCGCCATATAGGAGCATTTTATAAACAGTGGGAGCTTATCCCCACTGCCACCCCCGGCTATGACAACCTTTGGAAACAACCTGGTCAACGAATAACATTTCTGAGGTGCCATGATGTCTGCTCACACAAGATCAAATCCCGCTTCGGTCTTATCGTCTAATTCGTTGTTGTCGTCCGATTTTGCGGCGTCTCCTGCTGTTGTGTGTTGTACGTCGGTGTTATGCAATACACCCTGAAGCTCTTTGCTAATGTACTTCACGCATCTACACTGAACCTCTATTTAAATCTGTCTCCTCGGGGATACCAGGCTGCCTGTTTATGAACACGCGGATAATTTCTGTTCTTTCTCGATACACATGATTGAACACAGCAGGTGTTTTCTTTTGCTAAATTCAAAGCTCAATGTTTTTCAAGTGTGAGAGGTTAATTGTATCTGGTCACTAGAGGTTAAACCCCATTCGGTCATATGTCTCTCAGGTTGTCGAATCGCAACTTAAATGACCTAGATTCTAATGTTAATAACGGTAAATGTAGGTATACGAGTAACGTATAAAAGGGGTAGAACACTCAGATCCTTATTAACGCTTCTCAAGGATAAAACACCTTCAGGCTGCGCGACGAATTGCGTATATAAAATCAACTGCAAAGGTTGATCGGGAGTATATATCGGGCAAACGTCCAGAGAACTCAGTACTATGATAAGTGAACACAAAAATCGTATAGGTAAGCAACCACGCAATTCCAGTGAATATCAATCACTGATAAGAGATTCAGCACTAACTGAACACGTGCCGGACACAGGTCACAGCGTTGATCTTGACAACGTAAAAGTGATAAAGCGGGGAACAAAACCATACATTGAACGACTTCACGCTGAGGCGGTTGAGATAACAAAGGCCGGTAAGAATGCAGTCAATAAGGTGGATGGGGCTGATATCTGCACAATCTGGCGTCCGGTTCTGCAGCGGATAAGCATTAACATGCGTGACCCCTAGTGCGCGCACCGAGCTAATCGGTCAGCAGATGTCATTCACACCTGCCAAGACCAAAACAATTACGGGATTATACGGCGCGTAGGGGTGTGTGCGTCAGTTGATATTAAACGCGCCTGTCCTTCTTAACGAGCGCAGAACCCACCATGGACTGTGTAGTTCTTAACCACCTTATGATTGGTCAGGTGAATGTAATTCAAGCTTGATCTCTGTTCGTACTGACACCCTTGGTCTGACGAAGCTTCTGTGCCAGAAGCGAAACGTTACCAATAAACTATTCTCACCGAGTCATTACAAACTGTATTATTTTTACTATGATTCCCCGATCGGTCACAAACATTTTCCATTGCAGTGCTGGAAAATGTTTGAGACCGATGGATTAGTCATTTTCATGAAAATGAAATTTGAACACAATCGGTAACAGCAGTTTTGAGATATCGTTTCGCCTCTGACCCAGAATCTTCGTTAGACCAGAGGTGCTAGTCAGAACATGGAACGTAATTAAACATCACTTCATCCACTACCTCTAATTGTTTTCACCACTAAACAGCCTATTGAAATCCCAGGGATGTCAGGTCACGTAACTATATACTGGATTGACTGCCTACGTATTCACTGTACTTCCCGTACCGAGACCAATATTTACAGTGTTAATCAACCTCAACTTCGAATCCCACAACAAAAGAGAAAAACAGTTGTTCACGTATTTCTTGGGTGCAGGACTGAGAACAAGACGATTAGCTATATTTTAGAATTAAATGTGACTGCAACAAGTTCGTCACCCTGAATATGCCGGTTGTTCTTGTCTAGCATTTCAATGATTCCTGTTCTGGTAATATTCCGGAAGGGAGTTGTCCTCTGTATCATCCAAAAGCGAAAGATTAACCATTTTGCCAGCGCTCTTCTAGTGAATTGCTTCTCATTTTCACTAGATGATTCGTATGTAGAAGAATAATCTCATCTGACATGTGAATATATGATCTACTCTGAAATCATAACATCGCATTTCGTTTGTCTCGGGATCCACAACCGGTGATGTTCATCAGTTACTCGGACTCTAATGATTTGGTTTACACAAATAATATAATCGATGTTTCGTCGCGATACATTCCGATAGGTCTTGTTGTCTAACACAGAAGATAACATAAATCAATAAATTCGTGTTCTCCGTAAGTCAAATGTCATGAAAAAATAGATTACAAATATTAATACTTGAACTAGTTATGTTTGCATATTGCACTCAATCTGTCTTTCTAACTACGTCCACTAAACCCGCTCCTACTTAGAACTTAAAAGTACAACATGCCTAGAACTCGGGGTAAACAGGAATTAATCATTGGAATTTATTTCTGTCATGTCATCGTTTTTTATCCCCACTTCACTTCAGTTGCCCCGTCGATCGTCAACGTTCCCGAGACCGTCACCGTCGCGGCTCGTCAATCGGCGACTTTCACATGCGCCGCGTCCGGTTTTCCCGAAATGGAAGTGTTCTGGCGATTGAAGGTGAGTTAAATGAAAACCGCGCTCTACGCATAATTAATCGGTTGGTCACGAGGTGTGGTTTTCTGAATTTTTTATTTAAAAAAACTGGAATTTTGACTGTGACGGGTTGCGCTATTTACATCCGTAGTTAACGGCTGATTTAGCGTGCTGTTGTGTGGCTGAGCTTAATTAGGATTCATGAAATCGACAAACGAGAGCATGGAACCGTGAACATTGCTGGTTACACATATTCTGGATTTGTTTAACATTAATTATAGCGGTTTACCTAGCGAACCTCATACTAATGTTTGTGCTTTGTTATACAGACGAGCGACATTTTATTCCTGAAATGTATAATCTACCATCAATAAGTTTGCCATATCAATTAAATGAATCATACAGTCAAGAAAGTATGGGGTTAGTTTTAAGAAGAAGAATAGTTAACTACTGGGATCTCAGCCAATCAGAAAACAACACTAAGCCTGGAGAGTTACATTCATTAATGCAGCAAAGTGTCAACCAAAACAAGACTCAAGAATCTCACTGGGGATAGCAACGTTCAGATATTTCACGGTGGAACTTCAGCGAACGGAATGATTCAGAATACCAAAAATGTGTGATATAATCTAGAACTTAAACAACCGGTTCAACATCACCATTTACTCGTATCCGTTTGATTGATGTCTACTGATAACATTACCGTCGGTTAAAGCCTGCTTCGAAATCATTGGTAAATAAACCGTAACAAAATGTAAGTTGCATCTGGTCAATAGAAAAAACACCACACTGCCTGTTTCAACGTCTTTAACTTGTTCACATAGACTTCAGGCTACTCAATGCAACATCAACCGCGTCAAATTCACGATTGTGCCTCGATTTATCTCTGAGATATATCTTTCCAACTCTCACCTACGTATCCCAAGATAACGCCAATTGATCAAACGCGTTTATTGTACACAAGACAACGTTAGGAACAGACCTTCTATAGGCAAATCACATAACCACAACACTGACATCCAAATGTCTGTCCCATTTGTCAGTTCGATCTGATATTTCAAACAATTTGGGGACAATTCAAGCCCTCGCCACGCTGTACTCGTTTGACAGACCGCAACGAATCTCGTATCGTTCGATAGCAGCTAACGTTGACCACCTCCTCGTGCTTTTAAGGAAACTTTCTGAGGCGATCCTTCATAAAGATGAATAACCACGGGTTTGCAGTGGTCGTTTTCGTTTATTTCCACTCTTCCGGTGCTTTTGCTGTCTTGGATGGTGGTGTTCTCTAAATCAGTCGAAAGCTCATGATTAACACTTGTCGCTAAAGAACGCAACCCACCAACAATATCACTAGTTTCATAATCTGCCGAAACGCACCGCTTTCGGTTCTGAAGTAATTCAAACTTCAAAGTAATTCAAAGTTTTAATGGTCCAAAAAGCAAATACTTCACAGTAACCACAGGTTAAAAATATAGGGAATTCATAAAAACAACACAAATGTTTTATACATATCGACAGTCAGCACGTGTATTCAGGTGCAAGGTTGGGTTCGGTCAACATATACTTGTCAAGTTCAACCTTGAACATGTTCAGGTTTGTTGCGCAAATGATTTGTGGGGGCAGGGATTTCCATAGAAAGCAGACTCTGTCAGCAAAGAAAAACCTTCGACAATTTGATCTGGAGTGTGGAATAATTAACTTGTATCCATGCGATCTGCTACCACGTGCTTCTTGCCGATGAAACAGGTGTTCAAGTGTGTGATCCACTGTATGCAGAATGTTGAAAAGCAGGATCAAGTCAGCCCTGAGACGACGGTACGAAAAGTCAAAGAGGTTTAGCATTGCAATCCACTCCTCGTATGGCCTGTTGTATAGCCCGGTCACCAGTTTTGTAGCGCGGTGGTATACCCGTTGCAGCAAGGTCATGTACTTTTGTAACCATGGGGACCATGCTTGAACAGCATACTCCATTGTTGGTCTGATATAGGTGTTAATTATACGTGGGAGTATCTGCTTTGAGAAACTACCAAAGATACTTCTGAGCAATGCTAAGATTTGGCAGGACTTTTTGTATACAACAGAACAGTGCTGTGAAGACTTCAGATTACTGCTAATCCACACGCCCAGGGCTTTCTCTTCAGTAACCCATGAAAGTTGCTGAGATCCCAGAAACTATGTGAATTCGAATGATTTACCGACGTTTAACGTTTTACATTTTTGGATGTTGAATGGTAAGCAGTTCCGCAAGGACCAATTATGAAGTGCTTCGAGATCTTTTTGGCGAATTTGGCAATCTTCTATGGTGCGTATGCTAGTCCTGACTTTGATGTCATCCGCAAATAAAATGATTTTGCTGCGTACGATTTCGGGTATATCATTCGCGTACACGAGGAAGAGTATTGGCCCCAAGACTGAGCCTTGAGGTACGCCACTTGTAACTTTTACTGGGCTTGATAGTGCCCCATCAACTCTAACCCTTATAACTCTACCAGTCAAGTAGTCCTTTATCCAGGCCAATAATCTGCCGCATACCCCGAGCTGCTCCAATTTTTGTAGCAGTATGCTGTGGTTAACACGATTAAAAGCTTTAGACATTTCCAAGTAACACGCATGGATAGGGCATCCATCGTCCACGGCTCGAGTCCAATTATCAAGAGTTATGAGAAGATTGGTGAGACAGGAGTGTCTTGTCCTGAATCCGTGCTGTGCGATGGAAAGAAGCTTATTTTGTCCCAAGTGTTTGATAAGTTCGTCGGCCACAAGTCGTTCGAGAACTTTAGAGACCACTGGCAACAACGTGACTGGTCTGCAGTTAGACACATCAGATCGGTTCCCTCCTTTGTATATCGGAGTGATTAGTCCACATTTCCAGTCATTAGCAACCGTGCTACAACTCAAGGACAGGTTAAAAAGGTCAGAGAGTGGTGAGAATAGAGCATGGGCGCATTGCTTTAGGATGAATGGTGTTATTTCATCAGCACCCGGGGATTTTTTGTATTTAACAAGCGTAGCTTTACCAGGACACTCGGGTTTCACAACAATTTCGTGTATCGTATTCTGCGATCTGAATGCAGGTATATCGTGGGATACGCGCTCGTTAGGGTAGAACACTCTAGAGTAAAATTGAGCGAGTTCGTTAGCCGCTTTGAGAGCTGTGGATGTAGTTCCAGTCGTAGTGTTTATCGTCTGCCGGCAGAGACGGTGAAAATAGTTCTAAGTGAAAAAAAAACGTAAAAGTGATTATCGAGTTTATGATTTGAAGCTATTGTTCAACAACAATAAACGATTCACAGCATGAATTCAAGTCAAAGTAGTCCGCTTTAGCGCTGTTTCACATCTGAAACCAATCTTACTGTCTATAACTGATGCTTGCAACCAGCAGAACCATTTGCAATGTTCATTTGAACACTAATTTCGTTAGTTTGCTCAAAAGACAGCACAACATTTTAAACTAATAAATATAGCTAGGGTGATCGGGTGTTCTCTACTCCAATACAAATAAATCGATTAAAACGGGGACATTAAAGTGAGTTCATTAAGGAATTGCTGTTCTCGTGTACATATCTTGTGCATTTATCATTCTCTACTAGTAAAACTACAAGAGCTAGCTCGAAAAATGGCTCTATCTAGATTGCTCAGTGTCGCCTCGAGCAGTTATTTATGATGAATCGTATTGAATGTTTACTGATATTATTATTTTGTCAATCACATTTTCTGTTTATTGACTCTCACAATTTATTTGTATTGATCCTCGTGTTGTCCTTTTTATCGGAAAATCAATTTGAAAATGTTCATCATTCATCAAGCGCAACTTCTGAACACTTTGTCTATTTACAACATATAAATTCCAGCATCCCAAAAGTTAACATGCACCATTTAAACAATATCGCATACTTAGATTTCGTATCATAAACGCTTCAGTCATTAATTGCTCGGAGCACGAAAATCTTTAAAGTACACTATGCGAAAAATCGTGTCAAGGTCATTTGTTCTGATGCTCACCGGAAGATAAGTGTTTATATTTTGAGGTCCGGATTTTGATAAGGCTATTCAACAAATGCCGTAATTTCATTATTTTGTAAACGTGGGCTTGAAGCCTCTCGGATATGCATAATTATGTAATTAAATTATAAACTTGATGATCAATTTGGTCACAACAATTGAATTCACCAATGGTTGATTTGCTAGTGTCACTTTGGAGAGTGCTTTATCGGTTTATCCTGATATCCTGTGGGAGTCACGGATTATTAGATCATTGATCTCGATTATAGACTTTCTACACTTTTTCTTTGGAATCCCACGTGCCCGTAGCACAGCGTTATCAGCTCCGAAGGTGTCCATTCTGCATTGAACGCAAAGGATGTTGTACAATGGTTCTGAATTAAAATACATTGGGTGGTTCACTGTCGATCTCAAATCAACATTGGCGATTGTTATGTGAAAATGACACTACCAAATCTGGTATTCAATATTAAATTTCCGTGCTGACGCTCGATGAAGGTTATGAGCGGAGCAAATAATCAACGTTGGTAGGAAAAACCGAATGCTCAATCGCCCTACCACCATGATAAAGAAGCTTTGGAATTAGTAGGCAACCGATTCTGGGAAGACATAAGGGGAACACACACAGAGATGAGGTGTCTACATTATTGCGTATCGCGATAAAATCATGGCAAATTCCTCAAAGTTTTCACCGTCATGCTTTAAAGCGCACCTTCCGCTGCTCGCAATTTGCCAATAGACGACAACATGTTATGATTATGCTTACCCAACGCACACGATTCTCACCTATATACGCAGATACAGCTCTTGGCGGCTGAACGCAGATCACGCTGCCGACGTGCAACTGACGCAATACAAACGAGTTTTGACTATCGTTGCCAGCGCTGCGGGAGAGATTGTTCCTCCCGAATCAGACTGTTTAGTCACTCAAAAAGCTGCAAAACATGAACATTCACGCGTTTGTGATGTACATCCATGGTCGACATCGACCGAAGGAGGCCAACAACAACGCAAAATTCTTTAAATAATGCATCGTCATAATTTGCGGACCACAGTCAGGGACTAATTTTCCTTCTCTCAGTATTACACTATTCATTAGGTCAAAACATTTATTTTACTATAAAGATTAACCTGGCTTAATGGACAAGTCATGCTCTTAGTTCCAAAATCTCCGGTTCAAAATACTTTAGGTTTGCAACTTTTGAGGAAAACGTGCTCATCCTCACTTAATGCAGGTGTAAAATTACATACAAAGACAGTCAAGCAATTGACTGTCACAGCCTGGCACCATGTTTAGTGTGTCACCTCATATTACATGTAACGTTTGATGGTATGAGAATTGGAGATAAGTGCCAACTATATGGTCCTCATCAGCTTGATAATAAAAAATAACAAGATACCTCTCACACACACATTTTTCATATAGTTTTAATCATTGAAGAGTATGTTTTGTGTGGATTCACAAACGCAAATACGGGGTAGCTGATGTGCATGATCAGAGCAACAATGATCTGAACAGAATGAGGTTGTCATCAGTTTATATTAATTATGATTGCGCTTAAGATCCGCTCTCATTCATTTAAACTCTGTTACGAAAAACGCGGTTTCTTATCTAAAATTTGTTCGTGTGTTAATGCCGGTGGACATTACAGACGTGTATCCCGATACGGTCTGTTGCTCTTTTTCTACATCTCGCGAGATACCAGGAAAACTCGGATTGCCCATCCCGCCGACAAGTAATCAGCTACGAGTATTGATGATTAGGCAACGCTTCCAAATAGCATAGAATTATACTGCACGCAAATTGTATTGTGATTAACCTTATTTTCGTTAAAATACTACAAACATTGTCCTATAAATTCTGTTAAAACAAAGGATATGGAAACTCAACCTCGCACATTTTTGCCGTAGCATTATGGTATGGTATGGTATGAACGCACAAGCCTGATCCAGGAAAAGGGCCGCACAGTCAGAGACTGCACGTGGGCGATATTACTGTTAGGTTGCCCAGGTCTAGGCAGATATGAGAAATAGAGAATTAAAAATGATTAAACACGGTAGTGACACCCAAATAACTCAGAATTTAAACTTCACCTCCGTCCTTGAACGAACGTACCACATGACTGTCCCTTTTGATTTTTGAGAGATTTTTTTAATTTTACTCCATATACCTGTCATCCTATGGTTATTGTTATGATTACTGCTTACTCTACCATACAACTTTCTGAGTTCTGCGTCAGCTAATCGTTGACTCGTACGGTCAGCTCATTTCCAGATTTTTTTAATTAGTACTTTAAAATCAAATTTTGGCTTACAACATCTTGAACTGAAATCGAACTCCTGCTTTAAGTTCATAGCTGCGTTAGACTATTCACGCTAATCAAATAGAAATGGAATGTTGTCGATAATAAATATCATCGTTAAACCCGAAATCCTTGCCACATTGGCGTACGGTTCACATCTGCAACACCGTGACAGCGCTCGCAAAAAGCATGGTCCGATAAAATTTACCAGGTGTATTAGTCATCATGGTGTTCCCCGCCCACATCAGCTCTAACCAACTCTGAATAATCCACACAGCGTCCACCCATGTTGCAACAAATCAATGTGTCCGTTTAACGTGGCAATTCTGCGAGTGCACCACTGATTCTGTGAGCCTGGTTAAATGACTGGGGCATGCATTCGAAATGAGTGTGTTTGTGAGTAGCGCTCGGTCGAATGATTAATCCGGTGGCGGTGTCGAGGGTTTTTTCGGTAGTTATTGCACGACTGGCTTCTGCGTGGTGAGTCAAATTTAAAGTGGTATCACTATGAGTAAAAGTGTAACAAGCTGGTTGTGAAATTTGAGAGTATGATACACTCAAATCTCAGTACTATGCCACCCGTTGGGACCGAGCAAGAGTGGCATAGTAACGAGGTTTTGTAAAAACGGCTTTATTTTCTCAAGTCCATCATTTATTTGCTCAATCGATCAGTCCAAAGCTCCTAGAAATCGTCGGCTGACGCATCTTCTTTCGTCGGATCTCGTTCATTTCGTTGTCTCGCCGATCACACGCTTGCATCAGTCTCGTCCAGATTGAAGACTTCATTTGCATAGAACTGCCTGAGTAAGAGCCGGAGAACCTGCTACTGCCAATCAATAAGGGATTGGGAATCCACCGCTCCAGCTTCGCCCTGCACTGTCTTGAACGTGACGCCATTGCGCTTCTTGAAGCTGTCTAACCAACCGTCGCTCGCCAGGAAGTCTGGGATGTGCATCAACTCGGCCAGTTTTATCGCCTTCTCCTTGACCAGATCGCCGCTGACAGGCAGATTCAGTCCTCTTGCTTGCTTCAGCCACATCAGCACTCCCTCCTCAAACTTCGAGTCGTGAGGCTGCGTCAGCTTCATGCGCTTCGATGGAACTCCAGCTTTGAATGCAGCTTCAATTGCATCCTTCTTGCTGAGAATGCCCTTCACGGTGGTTCTCTTAACTTCGACGCCCTATTTCTTTCTAATCTCCCTCGCCAACTTGGACTGATAAGGCTCCATCTTTGCAGCATCGATGATCTCGAACTTCTCATTCAGCGTAAAGTCGGTTCGCTTGCGTTTCTGAGCTGATATTATGGGCTGAATAGTTTGAATAATAACGATGTCACTGTTGTCAGTGTCTGTTTGTGCGCGCGCTTTCGTGGGTATATCTATCGATACTTAGAGCAAGAGTAGGAAAGAGGCTTGTCGTTGTGCGTGAGGTGATTGGATTGTTGTAGCTGACGTCAGGGAGAAACATCGCGTGTTTGACCTTGAAACCGGCTGACTATATGCGTAAAATGCGCAAAAATGAACTTTTAAATAGTCACAGAATAGTGGCATAGTAACGAGAGTAGAGAGTGGCATAGTAACGAGAGTAGAGAGTGGCATAGTAAATTTATTTTGTATTGAATTTTGTCGGGACCGAGCAAAAGTGGCATAGTAACGAGGTGGCACAGTACCGAGATTTGAGTGTACACGTTTCGCGGTTTGTAAATGGTTGAGGAAATAATGTGCGTAGAAGTTGCGACGTACAACGATTTGTTTTACTACAGTCACTCCTCGCACGTTATACAGTGGAACCCGGGTACAACGAATCTCTGGGGGGTGAGTAAAATGTTCGTTAAACGCGGAATTCGTTGTAAGTAAAACACATTGTCAGACATGTGATTTTGCCGCCGTTTTACTGTGCACGTGTAAACAAGTGAAGAATGTCTTATCTTTGTGTGTTCCTGCATGCGTGTAATCCATTTGATGAGTGAATGATGCCACAGCACACAGACCACAACATTAAATCCAAGTTCATGTTAATAATACTAAATTTATTCTAAGACGAAGTAGTAAAAACATCTTGCACACACACTGACAGTCCAATCTCACGCTTTCATCAAGTAGCTGGCGATGCTCTTTTGTTTAAGTTTTGACTTCGCCACCGCCTCGATCTCTCTACTAATTCAAGTTCTCTTTCGACGTCTCTTCCTTCTATCCTGAAAAAATCTCCTGCAGAGATCAAGAGCACTCCTGGCATCTTTCACATACAGAGCTACTAGTCACAGATAATTCACTTGATTTTCTTGTGCGTGCGTGCGAGCCAGTTACCACACTGTAGGCTAGGCTGCCTGTGTCTCGCGAAGCTGTGCGTGTCAGTTCTATTCTTAGCGCACTGCAGGCCACTCTTGACAGGGCGTTGTGTGTTAAAGGCAATGCAATGACAGTTCGTTGTATGTATGAACTTTATTGAACAAACATATCTGTCCGGAACGTGTACAGTGTTCGTAAAATGCCAGATTCGTTGTAGGAATAGTTTAAATAGGCTTACAAAGAAGGAATTTATTTGGGAAATCATGGTGTGTTTATTCAACGCAAGAATTCGTTGTAAACGAGTTCGTTGTAGGTGGGTTCCACTGTATATGCATGCACATAAGAAACATACAGATGCGCGAAGATGTGTTAGCCGAAGTTAAGTAATTAGGCGAGCGTTGTTCGAGCAACTCTGTTCGTTCCTTAAGAAAACTACGTTATAAATCTGGATACCCATGGGATGGTGAAACTACTTGCTATTATTTGTTTATACGTGCAGTGTTTTAGATATGTTTAAAGCATTATATTGTGAAAACTTAGACAGACAGTTATTATCTGCGTTACATATCTCCTGCCAGATACATTCACATACATTGCGCGCTCATTTCCTTTGCAAAAATTGACCCGAGTAAGGCTTTTCAGATGTAAAATGAAAGAGTTAAACTCCTGTAGGGGGATATGGTTACCAATCTTAAATTGACACTTCAAGGAGACGATATGAATTATATCTTTCAAAAAACAAAAGATATTTTCAGCTGTATTTAAGAACTTCACTTGCCTGTTTCTTAAATCATCCGGTCAAATGTGCAACTTACTTCAAGTAGCTTGACAATTTGCGAGTAGATATATGATCAAATTCGTGTAAACAGGTAAAGTGCAGTTGATCAGGCTTCGGGCATGTGTGCTCTACGATATACACGATTCGAAAAGATGTGAACTAATGATTCATTGGACGCATTTTCCTACATCATTTACTCACCCCAATAATTTCGCGCTGTGTACGGTTTGCTTCGAATCTTATTGGTCTAGCATTGTCGTCACTCAACTGTGTACAGTTTTTTAGTGCCATCTTGATAACCATGATTATATGTACAGTTTAAATTAAAAACATAGAATGACAGAAGCCTAAACCCATTGAAGCGTAATATACAGTGTGGGCTTGATCCCTCACCCCAATGTTACAAAGTTATGTGCATAGTAATTAGGTGTGAGCGCATAAAACAAATGTATTTTAAGATTATGCATATTCTAACTAAACGGAATTTCATTTTCTGAGAAAATGTCATAACAGAATCACTCCAGATTAATTACACCTAGAAGATCCTCTACTATGACAAACCCAGATATTTTATTCTCGTCCAACGAAAACAAGTGCACGCTAATTGTTTTTTATGTTATGCTACCGATGTGACAATCACTATTCGCTTCAAATATTAAGTGGAGTTGTCTTTAAACAACGCTTAATCACTCAAGTCAAGGCTATTCAAGGCTGTGTGGTTTGCACTGATAACGCTGTGGTAATTTTATTACTGCTGATATTAATCTACAGACGACCGTTTTCTCAGGTTGGATTAAACCATTCGGGACATCAGAAGAGTTAATTCATCCTTTCTCACTTCTTCTCAATAATGAGAATGGAAACGAAAACATCCTAATTATAATAAATTTATTGATCACCAATCGATAAAAATTTAGTCCCTCACCGCGCCGTTGTGTTTACAGCTTGCAAGTGAAAACAACGCTAGCATGTTTTCCGCTATCAATCTAATCAGCATAAGGCACTTCTGCATGTATTTTGTTTCAGTGATGATATCTTGCGGTGTCGCTGGAACACTAGCTAACTTGTGTTTTTCCAGTTTTACCCAGTTCTGTTTCGAATGTTCAATGAACCAGCCGACGAATATCCTCCCGATGACGGAATGAGCTTGATTGAGAAAATACACAACCTTGCTCACGCTCATTTCTTGTAGCTTGTCCAAACGTTCTCGGGTTGAAGTTGAACGAGCCTTTTCATTAAAAACCCACCTGTGAAATAATATCTCAGAAATATTTCGGGTCAGTGAAACACTCGTAGATATACAGCGGTTTAAATGTACTCATCCCCCGCCTTTACAAGCCGACGCGTTGGAGCAAATATGTGTTATGCTCTTGAAGTATAGCTGGAAGTGCAGTCTGTTAATGCAAAGTGCTTGCTTTACAATAGGCTTTTAGTTCAAACCCAGAAATAATTCATGTGATGCAAGAGCTTTTGTTTAAATCAAAGGAATGTTGTTCTCGGAAAAAATCAATTATGTTCCAACCTTTTTCATAAGAAAAGGTATTTGGTGTAAATAGCATCTCTGTTAGTTTCAGTAGATGAGAATGTTATTATCCGTTTTTCATAATACACATTCCTAAGTTAATAATAAGAACGAGAACTTGTAAAACGCCACTCAGTGTGATGTAACGTTTGAATAAAGTTTCCGACTGCTGAGACAGATTATTAAAGCAGATCAAGTCATGAAAAACGGCGAGGAACACCTCCATGCATAACTAATATACTTTTACGGAAAAAAACAAAACCGTGTGTATGGTAACACTTAGATGTATCATGATTTCAACTTACTCTGTACGTGAAACCTACAATCGCTTTCTGAGTGTTTGTACCAAATTTATACAAATTTAATATGCATCCAATAATCACTTTTGTTACTCATCTGCATTGCAATATCGATGTTCTTATTGTACATATTAGAAGCCTCAAAATTTTATATATTTTAAAGGGGTTATGTTGTTCTTTATTTTTGTTCCCTTAATTTTCTGTAATATTTATTTCGATGTACATCTCGATTTTCCGATTATTTACCACCAAATGTTCCATTGTACGGCGTTATCAACCGTTGAACGCCTACGTTACACGCTTTGAACAGTTAAGTGCTTCAATATGTATTATTTTTGCGATGGTTTCAGTTTACTACCTTGTGCCATACACGCAACAGTCATCCTATAGCTCTTTCTTCAGTTTCCCGAAATTCAATCACTTACCAGTCCTCTGTGCTGGCGCAATGTAATTTTAACATTATTTTCACTTTTGATCGCTTAAAGATAGTGTGTCTCAAACCGCCCACATCATTTTACCGAGTAAAATTTCAAATATAATGGATGATTTTTGTGCCCTATTTTAGGGCAGCTCAGACATGCTGAACCGAATAAAGTTAGTGCTGGACGACGATGAAGGTAATCTGAATTTGGTTCTACCTGATGTTATGCTGTCGCGACACAACGAGACCTACATTTGTGAGGCACGCATAAGTCGTCCAGATATCCCGTCGGCTATGAAAGAAAGCGTTCTGAAAGTTTTACGTAAGTCAAGGCAAACTATCAAAAATTTTTGTAGATTGTTCATAATGGATTTTGGTTTTTTTTTCAAGATTCAAGATTTATGGTTAAAAAAGCAAATTGCTGTACAGTACCATAGGATATACGTATAAAAAAATTAAAAATCGTTACTTGTATGATCATGTCCATGTTCTTCATAGGTGGAGCATAAATAATCCCCAATGGCGACACAGACTGATGGAAAATAATCTTTGGATGGACGGTAGTTCCGTGCGTTAAAAAATATAGACATCAATAGGTAGGGGCCAACGCAGTAGTTCTCAACATAAGGTTCCGTAACCTTTGCTTAAAGATGTGCTCGTTCGCTGAGGTAGCAATATCTGTCGGCAAGCTATTCCACAAGAAGCATACACGAACAGCGAAGAAGTGACGACGACAATTCAATCGTGAGTGTGGGATTTGATGGGTCAAAGGGTGGCTGCGTGTGGGGACAACCGAACCAAACTTGAAGAGGTGTTTGAGAGGGTGGGATTTCGCGTAGATGATTCGATATGTCAGAGTGAGGTCGTGTAGCGTACGTCTGCGCTCGAGGGTGCACAGTCCAAGTCTGGTCAGTCGCTGCTCAAATGGTAAATTATTCAGTCCGGTAACCATTTTGGTTGCCTTGTGATAAATTCGTTCGAGAAGCGAGATGTTTTTTTCCATTCATGGCGTCCAAGCTTGTACAGCGTAGTCAACGACAGGATGTATGTAAGTGTTTAGTAAGTTCGCGAGTAAGTGTGGTGGGAAACGTCCGAAAATGCGTTTCAGTAAACCGAGCAAGCTGCACGCACTCTTGTAGACGGCTTCGCACTGTAGACTGTTCTTCAAAGTGCCAGACACCAAGATTCCGAGATCTTTTTGTGATGTACTCCATTCAAGCTGGTACGTGCCAAGTGTATAGGTAAAGGGAAAGGGTTTTCCGACTTGCAACATTGTGCACTTGCGGAAATTAAATGGCAGTATATTTTGGAGTGACCACTGGTGCAGCTTATTCAAATCTCCTTGCAGAACTTGACAGTTCTCGATAGAGTTGACCTTCGTCCAGATTTTTACATCGTCTGCGAATAAAACAAGATTGCATGCTAGTAAGTTTGGTAGATCGTTTATAAATATGAGAAACAGTATCGGACCGAGAACTGAACACTGAGGGACTCCGCTCGTGGCTTCAATTGTTCGAGAAGTTTCACCATCTATTCTGACTTTTATTTTGCGTCCAGACAGGTAACTTGTAAACCTAATTGCCACAATGCGTGTATAAAACGAAATCTCTTTTAAAGTGATCATATGTTCAGTATTTATTCTATGCTTATACTGAATGTGGTTTATACCAAGATTAAAATCTGCAAGCATTTATATCACACACATACACCCCGCGACCGGTTTCGTGGTGCTTGCATTCAACAGAAATGGACTGTGCGATCAGAATCAGTTGGTTTAACATCATCTAAATTTGTTTGGGCGCAGATGATCGAGCAAGTCGATTCTGCCAGCTTCATCTAACAGTGCAACATGTTTACCATTTATCCAGTCTTAAGGTGTTCAGATCCTGATCGTATGGTCCTTGCCTTATGCGTGCAATCACAACAAATCCATTCATTTTATATGTGTGTGGTTCAAATGTATGCAAAGTTGTATCTTTGTTTACGATCCTGGATTTGACCCCATCTAAATGTACATGAGCACACGTGCTTGTACTAGTCAGTCGTACAAATTATATCTAAAAGTGGCATACATATACAATTTGTTTTCCGGTTATAAAGCTTATTCAAATTAACGTCTCACCTTAGCATTAGCTTTGTACATTCACTAGTGGGGATGATAATTATGCATTGAAATCCATCACTGAATTGACTCTAAGCGCACTTTTAAATGCTAAAACGTGCATTGCTTACCGGAAGATGAGTTCCCCTTACACTCAGATAAGATAGAGGACTTCCGTAGAGCCAACTTTGCTTGAAAAGCTTCCAATCGGTGTAACGAATTAAATTATGCTTAGTAATGCTTGTGTGACAAAACAAAACTGCCTAAATGGAAAAATTCTCAAAGCTTGGAATCAACTTGAGGATATAAAGAACATGGTCAATGTTTCAACTGGAAGTTTCACGAAACATTTAATATGTGTATCTTCAGCTACATCATCAAATGTTTGCTTTTCACACAGATAAGTTATTTTGATATCGATTTAACTGTTCCACTTCCAATGAACAGCCATCTGAATTTCACCTTCGGCTTATTCACGGTGAATGCATTCGAGTTCTGTTATGCGGTCGCAAGCTTTTAGCACAGAGGTCACATCCCCATAGCTGGCGTATCTTTTCAACCATTGCATACTAGAAGCCTCTCTGCCTGTTCGCTCAACTCCAATTGTAGCTTGACAATAAGCATGCGGTTTTGATGCACTTACATGGTCGACATAGACAGAAGCAGGCAAACAACCAAAGGATTTCGTAGTTTTAAGCGTGTGTTCATCCGAAGCTTTACACAAGTCAAGTGATTCGAAGCTGCATTTTGATTATTGAATGCAGGCAGAGGAACCTATCGCGTTTTTTGCACAGTAAACCCAATCTTGCAATAAAACTAACGCACGCTTTCATGTTTTGTCATTATTTTTAAACGATGCTTGCTATCCAAAGGGGATTACTACACTTTATACAGTTTTGCGATTGAGTTTATGCTCGATCAGGATTACAGTTTACAATGCGAGGATGAATATCATAACCAACTTATATTTCAGTGCCCCCAACTATCTCCATGACCTCGGACATTATATATACAAAACCAGGAATACGAGAGGAAATTGACGTAAGTACCATTTTGTCATATCATGTTTGAAGACCATTCATGCGGAATTCATGATACTTATCTTGGAAAAATCACTAATATTTACTGAAACAAAATATCACTCATTTTAATGATAATTCAAAGTGTTAAAATGTAGTAATTGTGAAGCCTAATACCGGAAGATGTGGTTGCTTTAATCAATGTTTTCGGTACGAAATGTAAGCTATTAAGGTACTATATGGTAATGTTACACTTGATTTGCATAAACCAACAGCTTTGACCTGGCAATAACATGTACGTTTGTTGAATCTGAGCACTGTAACGTCTAGAGGTACCTATCCATAAAGTTGGTAAAAAAATCAGTTTAAATCATGGTCAAGTGCTCAGTACGCTTTAAATAACCAATGTTTTGTGGTGCTGACATCTCTGGAACTTACACTCCTCAACCGGTATCTGCCTGTTTACTGTCATCAGATGGTGTTCGGTGAACCATGAAACAGTGAAAACGAGTACACAAGGTTATACTTGTTTGCTACTGTTCAACAGGTTTCTTACAGTGAACCAAGTTGTTTAAATCTAGATTCTTGGAGTGATTGATTTCTGGTCAAACGCTCAGTACGCTTTCAGTATTGCTCACATCCACAGAACATATCTGCCTCCACTTGAACAAAGCAAACCGTCGGAATACCTGCGTGAGGATACGTTTTTAAGGCTTCCTGCACTTATTTCTATATTACCGTACTCGGTGATGATGGTGAAGATGATAGTGTGTACGATTAAATTCCAAATAATGTTATCAGTGTTATGATAAAAGCATCTACATCTGGTTGGTAACTCGGACATGCAATACATACGAGTTTTTATCTATTTATCAACTTTATAGATCCTATTTTTTCAATACAAACGTGAAGGAAGAAACAAGCAAAACATAGAAAATGTTTCACTTGGCTTCTGTTTCGTGATATTTAAAGTTTCGGTCCCTCGATGATACATCATACTCTGTTTCACGTCTAACATTAAGCGCGAAATCTTTATCCATCACCATGACAAATGAACATTCATTTCTGATGATTCCGAGTAAAAATGATCTCAGAGAAAATCATCCGGTACCCTACCCTTTCCATTTGAGTTAGTCTACACCCAATTCAACCCTCCAAAGTTCAAAATGTGCGTGATCAATAATTCTGCCATTCTCAGTTAAACGATTCCATCTGTATGATTGGCCAAGCATGGTCTCTTTTTAATACTCAACTGATTCAAACAAACCTTCGGCTTTTATGACCGAGCTCTTTCCCATTTGCTTGATTTCGTTTCGTGTGATTTATCGCGCACTGCAAATCTCTTTGCGACCTGGTAGAGTCCTACTCCAGTTAGCTCATTGGGATATTTATTGATTTTCATCGGAGAATGAGAACAAAGAAATTTATCGACCGAGCGTCTCAGTCATCATGCACATGACTCTTCTAAAAAACAACCCGACCTTATCGAGCTATTAATCGTCGTATGGAGCGTTTTGTCAGCAGCCAGTTTAGAATAGTTGATGAGAATATGTTAAGAAATTAGTTTAGTTTTGGTGCATCGTTGTGGCCGCTTGAATTAATTATTCAAGAGGAGACTTATATCCGAAATTCCGTCAACCAATCCCGGTTTTAATTAAGAAAATTCTCGGAAAAAGCGATGTCGGTTTAGCATCTTGGAATCAGCTTGGAAATGCATTGGTTGTGAATATTGCGATCCATCTAGTGAAACGGTGAATTTCCATAGCATTAAAATAGTAAATACATCGTTAGTAAAGCTGGATTTATTAATGGTATAGATTGGACCTCGTTTAGCGATTATCACGAGCTCGATATATAGTTTGAGAACGCTAGCATTTCGGAGTAGATTAGTTTTGTCAGGTGCTAAATTCCTTTTTCATAGGACAACTATCACTCTTAAAAGTGTGATATTTTGCATGTAAAATAGTCCGCGTTTTCACAACTGAGCATAAAGTTTTCTGCGAATGGCACTTGTTCTGATTTTTTTAAAGTGGAGACAGTAACGGAAAAATAAACGAAGTTTGTCTTCGCAGCTACGAGAAATTAAGATCAATCAATGTGTGGGGGCATTCAACTCCGCGAAATTAACCCTATGGTCAATCTAGTGTGGCGCTCGCAATATCATCACAACCGTTTTCAGTCTGTTTGCGGTCATCATGTACAGACATTAATATCAACTTCAGTGAGCCTTGAAACAGTGGTACATTGGTAAACAAATGTATACATATATGCCAATGTTAAATACGGTTCTTTATTATTATTATATTTGCACAATCTGATACAGATATAGTGCCGTTCAACGTAATCAATGAGATTTACAAAGCGAGAAGGGGGGTACAAAGCGTTGTCATCGGCATCGTTGAACGTATGCATAATACTACACGGTTGCCTACACCGAAGTAGGGGAGATTTCGTTTAGGGGGTCCCACCCCGAGCCTTTACCCACAAGGCAGTGGAGCGAGAGAGGTTCGCACCTATCGGTGGCCAGTGACCGACGAAGCAGTTCATACGCCCTTTTCTGTGAATTTCCAGTTCGGAGCCCGATAACCCCGTTGATAGGTTGGTGACTGCAGTTTTTGCCTGTGCACCATACAATGTCCTTGGATAGGACAAGGGGTAGTGACTTTCGAAGCGGCGAGTCACATTCGCCGCGTCGTGGTGTCATCATTGGATTTTTGTGGCTTTTTATAGGGAGAACGCTTGCCAGGGGAAAACCCACCACACCCTCAGACACCACCGCCGAACCTTTCGCTGAGCTCGGAGAACCGAGCCCACCCAGCTGGCACCACTTGGAGGTATTTCGGTATTTCAGTTCTTACAAAGAACCATGATGTTGAAATACCGAATCACAAAGTGACTCTTGGTTACTCACTCAAAACGTTAAGAAATGATTAGACAAACAGAAACCGGTCGTGGTGTGTAAGGGATGAGGATGTGAGCACCACAATATATTGCGCATTTATAAACGCCTTGAGTGCTTCACCGAAAATCACTTTGTGATTGTGTAATTGAACATCGTGATTGCACAATAGTGGCATGCAAATATTTCTTTTTATATCTATATAGTTCTTTACACATTGAAAACAGTATATCAACTGGATCATGAAGCCTTATTACTTTGCCTTCGGGCCATTTTTTGTTGAGTAATACTTTTATTTTTTGCGGTGCTCTTGTTTGAATGTTTATTGATGTGGCGAATGTGAAATTTGAACAATAAAGAACATATAAAATCAGTTAAAACTTGGATAAAATTCGGCAATTTATTCTCTGTTATCTGTTTCCGAGACTATTCCGAGTTTAGCTTGTTTTAGTAGCACTGTACTACCTGGTGTTGTTTTCGTTTTTTACATGACCTCGGCCGAGTAGGTCATGCGATTCCACCTACGCACCTGCCGCAAGGTCAGGAATTTGTTTTCGCCTATCCAATGCATATGGTGATTCAGACTAGGTCGCGCTAGACATGTCGTATTTTTTATATCTTTTCTCTCAAGTGATATTTTTTCCATTTCGGTTAGCGTTTTAATAGGCTTGAGAACTAATTATCGGAAGTTTGTACCCAATTAGTTGAACAGTACTGTTAAATAATTCGATTTTGTTTGGCATCGCACGAGTAGTACGATAACTCAAACTGGTTAATATGTCACATTTCCATCAACCATAAAATCTTCATGTCTAAAGGTACCTCTGAACTTGCTCTCATTCCTGTTTCATTCTACCTTATAAACATGAAAGTATACTCCAGTATGGCGTTCGACGACTCCTCACTAAACTTCGTACAATTAAGCTTGTTCTCCAAACACAGACCAATTCCAATTAGAGCGAACAAAACCGTAGAAATGACTAGCTATTTACTATCGCTCTAATTCTCTTGTGATATAAATCACTGCACTCTCATGCTATAACATCTTCAAACTGATCTTGCAATAAAATTCACTAAAATGTTCCCAACATTCATTCTAACCTTTTCGCATTTCAATTTTTGACATTTTGGTAGTTAATGAATTAATCGTGTTTCGTCTTCATATCTCAATACCGCAATTTGATCTTCCCTTATCAACCGTGTTCAGCTAACCGTCACTGGTTATCCAACTCCGTCGGTGATATGTAATGGCAGTCTGATTGTAGAACCAGCACGTTGGATATCCCATGAACCAGGAGACGGAACATTTGTACACCGTGTTGTCATTCCGCGCGTGGATGAGGACGATTTAGGACCCTATATGTGCAGCGCAACGAATTCACATGCTGTAGCTCAAAAATCATTCGTCATTACCGGTGGGTATTGAACGCGTTGTAATTGATCGTTGAAAATATTTTTTAGGACAGTTTTAAAACATCTATACCGATATTCTGTCATCCGTAACACCGGCTCAGTCGTGTTCAGCCTCTGCAAATGTTCAACACTAATTCCTTATTATATCAAGTTGTAATGTTCAGCACTAATCTTGGAGCAAATGGTGCCTGATACTATGATCCCAACGATAGAGATCAATAACAAATGCTTTACAATATGAGAATATTCGAATCGATTTTGAAGAGGTTTTGTCATACAACTCCGGCCTAGTAAGAGTTATACTACTTGATTTCAATTTTCTGCTGTAAAATGGGTGATTCTGTGATTCTGCGATCAATGTCAATCAACTGGCTGCTACATGTTACAGCACAATGGTTTATTGACACTTAATCGTCAGACAATTAATCGTCAGTCCCTTAATCCCTAGCCCCTTAACCACCAGACATTTGATCCCCAGACATTTAACCCTCAAGTCACTTCATCCCTAGTCACTTAATCTTCAGTCAGTCAGTTTGATAACTTCTGAAGAATCCGCATATCTCAGCATAATTCTTCTTCTGTTGGATATGAACCCCGGCACTTGCTTGAAGAACTGAGACCGTGTGGTGTTAGTAATCCTCTTGCAAACCGTTAAGAAATGTCCACATGGTGGGATGTTGGCAAGAAAAGAGTGACTGTTATGCATCATTCAACGGCACAATCATGAGTCGTAAATCATCATCTGCCTCATTATCTGCTTTCATTCATAGTTCACTCATTTTTTGTTGCATGGTATGACATCTCGAGCAATTCAGCGAGATTCAACTGCGGAAAAATTGATGTTCCTAAAATCAGAAGTTACCAAACTGGGGATCAAGTGACTGAAGATGAAGTGACTGCGGATGAACTTGAGGGTTAAATGTCTGGGGATCAAATGTCTAGGAATTAAGTGTCGGCGATTAAGTGTCTGACAATTAATTGTCTTACGATTAAGTGACCGGACAGCCAGCACAATTTGTGTGTGAGTTCATGTCCGTCAAATCGGACTGTACAGCATGCGAAACGGGATGGGATATGAGACTATCATAAGCTTGCGATGCATATCATTGGTCGATGTCGCTCAACTTGTTTACAACCATAGGTTGCATGCATGTTTGATTCGAGGAGAAGGCACCTCATCCCGGTTTTCTGCGCTTAATGTTGTATAGGTTCGGCTGGTTTTTAGGTCTCACCCTTCCGCATCATTTTAGAGTTTTCACCATTATATCGTTGTATGGCATTTGAGCACTCCGTGCATACTTCCGATGTAATACTATGCATGATTTTGATAAAGAGAAGTAATGGTACAGTAATCTCTATTAAGCGTGTGACAGTGTAGGCTGTACAATAACTGATTTCGTATCAACAATAACGTTTTCTTTCCGCCTCAACAATCCGTCATGTAGACCTCAGCAGCGAGCTAAGATACAACCACAACTACGGACAGTATATGGGATATGCTTAATCACGAACACTCAGTAAAAATCAAGTTGCACATAGCCAAGTTAGATCCGCCTAATGCGTTGTAATGCCTGCGCATTTGGTGTGAAATAATTATTCAAAAATAGCGGTAAATATACCTGTGACTGCCTAGCGCCATATCCAGCGGGTGGAATGATAGCATATATATAATTTTGTCCTAATCATCATTAACATATGCAGCATTACACCGGTAACATATTCCAATTGTTTAACTGCCATACAACGATGAAATGGTGAAAATGTTTAAATGATGGACAGGATTGGGACCTAAAAAGCTATCGAAACTATAAAAGATTTCGCACAGACAAATTGGAATGAAGTGTATAAACGGTATTTAGTTGCTTCCTGAGCAGTTCAAGTATCAGGTAAAAATTCAAAGGGCGGAATTTTGTTTTTGATTGGTGGGATGACAAATGTCGATACATGGGGGGCAATATGTATAGTTTTGTTTGATGCACAGGTCAAGGGTCAAAAGAGATCAATATTTCTTTTGAACATCTGCTGATTTGCTGAGCTTACAACATAATCGGATAGACTGTTCCAAGTAAAACAAACTCGCACGGCAAAAAATGTAGTCTACAGTTGAGTCGCGAGTAACGGACAAACAAAATTAATTAAACAATCTAAGAAAGTGCTTAGCGCTAGACCGCCATTGAACACGATTTAGAGACACGTCGCTAAGGCTAAGTAGATACTGCGAATTCTGAAATTTTGGATCCCAACCTGGCAGACGGGTCGCACCTACCGGGACTAGTTTAACGGTCAACGCTTTTATCAGCTTGAGCCAATTCATATTCAGGGCACCATTACAACGACGCTGTTCCGAGTTAGGACTGGCCAACAAAAACGATGATGTCCCATTCGCAATTCGTCGTCTAACCAGCCAAGTCTGTATACGTTGACTTATTTTTGAGATTTATGTCGTTACAAAAGTTTCTAATACGGATAGTTGCGTTACATATCCAATGATGACAAGTAGTAGTAGTAGTAGTAGTAGTAGTAGTAGTAGTAGTAGTAGTAGTAGTAGTAGTAGTAGTAGTAGTAGTAGTAGTAGTAGTAGTAGTAGTAGTAGTAGTAATAGTAGTAGTAGTAGTAGTAGTAGTAGTAGTAGTAGTGGTAGTAGTAGTAGTAGTAGTAGTAGTAGTAGTAGTAGTCGTAGTAGTAGTAGTAGTAGTAGTAGTAGTAGTAGTAGTAGTAGTGGTAGTAGTAGTAGTAGTAGTAGTAGTAGTAGTAGTAGTAGTAGTAGTAGTCGTAGTAGTAGTAGTCGTAGTCGTAGTAGTAGTAGTAGTAGTAGTAGTAGTAGTAGTAGTAGTAGTAGTAGTAGTAGTAGTAGTAGTAGTAGTAGTAGTGGTAGTAGTAGTAGTAGTAGTAGTAGTAGTCGTAGTAGTAGTAGTCGTAGTAGTAGTAGTCGTAGTAGTAGTAGTAGTAGTAGTAGTAGTAGTAGTCGTAGTAGTAGTAGTCGTAGTAGTAGTAGTCGTAGTAGTAGTAGTAGTAGTAGTAGTAGTAGTAGTAGTAGTAGTAGTAGTTGTAGTAGTTGTAGTAGTAGTAGTAGTAGTAGTAGTAGTAGTAGTAGTAGTAGTAGTAGTAGTAGTAGTAGTAGTAGTAGTAGTAGTAGTAGTAGTAGTAGTAGTAGTAGTAGTAGTAGTAGTAGTAGTAGTAGTAGTAGTAGTAGTAGTAGTAATAGTGGTGGTGGTGGTAATACAATAACCCAAATGTGTAAAACAGTCTACAGTCGCAGGTTCCTCATTATTGAGGTTTAGCTGTTTCGATCAAATCAATATCTTGGAAGAGAACTTTGCATTTGGAAGGTGCAAAACGCATACAGAAGGATGGTATGATGCTACATATTTGGTCTAAAGATGACTGAGCATAAGTATATGAATCGACGAGCAGAATGACATCGTCGGCATAATCTAAATCTAGAAGTTTCTTGTCGCGACCTATCTGAATGCCCGGTGCTAAAAAGATCAAAGATTAGCGCCTAGCCAAAATGCTTCGAAGTGGAAAAATACAAATTGCGGTTGTTTTATCTATTAGATTCTGGAGAGTATTTGCATATTTATGATACATAATGTTGTCCAGAACGTGGTTAGAGTCTAACTTTATTTAACATCGATATTCAGCACGAAGGAACTAGCGTGACCATTTTCCTTGATAGCGAAGGAATAAGTGAATTCCACTTATTACAAACAAATGAATGAATGAAACATTTACATCGTTCACAGCCGCCCCCTCGCCACCCGTGATAATTCGATCCAATCAACCAATATATTCGGATTATTACCTGCTAGAATGGCAAGCGAATTCTCGATTGCCACTTCTAAATGCAACGGTTGAGCTGCAATCCAAAGTTTACACAAATGTAAGTTTAAAACAGTACCGTGTAATGCTCCGTACGATGCTTCGAATAATGTGATGCTCGGCAAATTCAATTTCTCATTTCTAGAATGATAACACACCCACTGTAGAGAAAAGCGTTATAAATTTCCCACTGAGAAATATCCCAAGTGATGAAACGAACACAAAGATTTTGTTCCCCGTGGATGATGATTCACTTGGTTTTGAAGCGGCTCACAAACCAGGACGGTGGGTACACAAGGCTTGGCATCATTTGAGCAAATTACTCGAGGATGCCCTATACGATATTGAGGTGATTGTGTGCAACGATTTCGCTTGTCAGCGATCTCCATTAGACAGTAGTGGAAGGCCGTTCTACATCAAAACTGCAGTATTCACCGGTATGTTATCCTACTTTTATCTGGTAGATTTCTTCACAGCAAATTATCATATATATATGATTGATTTCGAGTTTATGTTCGTGCACCATCAAGGCGACACAAGTATTTCAATGGTGATATTATACATTTACGGTCATGTTTTTAGCCTATATCTCTGAATAAATTTCTGAATACTTGCTCTGTTTACTAAAATCGTTATAGAGGCTTTCGACCTTGTTGATGACATGTATTCATTGACAGTTACAACGCGCTTGCACGGCGTGCTTACAAAAAAACAGAGTACTTTATCTCGTGCAAAAAAGAATGCTAAGACAACATACTTTTAGCTCCAAACTTCAAAACTTTTCTGGTTTCTGGTTTCACATTATTTTTTGTTTTTCTTCTCTACCCAAAGCCAATTTAACGACCTGAAACAATCTAGATACTCACGTTTCGTCAAGAGGTATTTTCAACTGGCGCGGAAACTTAGAACCTTCAGACTCTATCCCGGTCCACACCTATTCGAATCAATAACATGCAATGTGTGTGATTAGTTATTCGCTTAGCCGTCACCAACGTGATCCTAGGGCTCTGAGTACAAGTTTGATGTTTCGATTCAAGAAATGTCTCGAGCTCGGAATGTTGAATTATGTTCTGAGCGTTACTTCGTCATTTACGCAACCCTGATTAGCGGTAAATATTGACGATTCTAGTTTAGTTGATACGATGTCGAAGCAGACAACCTGGTGTATTCGATCACACCTCTCCCTCTTACACACACGGCAACCGATTCCCGTATTCAATGCGCTTCAACCGTTTGAAGGTCGACATTGTTACAAGCCGCATGTGTATATTTTTACAACAGATACGATCTCTGGCGTCCAGAAAATTTAAAATCATCTAGATAATCTCAGGTACTGCTATTTTATTTTGATTTCGTTCACGTTGAGGAAACAGAATAATGAATACTGTTGTGTATATCTTGGAAATATACCGGTGTTTCGTTTAACCTCAAGCCAGGACATCATTGTGGGATGGTGTACAATAAAGCTTGCGGTATCTTGAGTCTTCTCAAAAGAATATTCCGAATTTTTACGCCCGAAACCCTACCCAGGGTAATAAACACGTATATACGCCCTGTTATGGAATATCCCATCCAAGCCTGGGCACCATGGCTGAGGAAGGATATCGAACTACTCGACAGGATTTATCATCGTCCTACAAAGTTGGTCTCCCGGTACAGAAATTTGCCTTTCACAGAGCGAATGTTAAAACTGAACCTATACGATTTTACCCAACTGCGGATACGTAGTGATCTCATGCTGACATTCAAAATCCTGCATTCTGCAAACCATCCCCTTAAACACTTGCTAAAGCCAAATGGCCTTACTCGAACACGAACACATTCAAAGGCTTTAAGCGTTCCGCATTCTCGATTACATATACGTCGTACTTTTTTTCTCGGTAAGAATTTGTTTCACTTGGAACTATTTGCCTGAAGAAATCACACGATCAGAATCTGTTGAGGTTTTCGCTTCCAAACTCGATGAGTTTATGACGAACCATGCGGTATGCGAATGTCCCTATTGATTTTTGAGATATTTTTTTATATTTTTTTATATATTTCATATACCTTGTCATCCTATGGTTATTGTTAAGCATAATGCTTTTCCTACCATAAAATGTTCTGAGTTCTGAGTACCGGAATTTTTCTATGGATGAAAAATTGAATACATGATTTTAACTAAAAGGAAATATCTAAATACCTTTTCACAAATTTCATTAATACATCATACGATAACATCTCCATACAAATTGAAGTCCCGTATATTATACCACGTGGAATAGGTTACGTTAAAATCTTGTAGGGTTCATTAAGCAATGACAAGTCGAAATTCAAATAGGTTTCTAGAATGAGGGAGTTCTGCTCGTGTATTCTGTGTCTTTTAGCACCAACTGAAGATAATCAATGATCATCCTTGTTGAATTAGTGTTTATCGTGTTTATGACGTTTGCAAAAGCATCATTCATTTTCTCACACTGACTCCTTCTCAACTAGAACAATCTTGGTGAAATAATAACATTCAACAACTGCTATAAGCAGCAAAAAATCGTGACGTTCTCTGTAGCAATCTTCAACGATCCCAAATCAAATGGACATAACTCGGTAGGGAGAAATTGTCAGATATCTAAGACTCACAATTTCCGATAATATAACCTAGACTCGTCATCTTAATACTAAACTTTCTAAAGTATGCAGACTCTGATTTAACGCGTACTGTTTTCTCTCTCATGGTCTCAGCCGTAACTTGATCTCTCACTCCACGATCTGTTTTAACGTAGCCCTTCTTTTATACTGCAGTTCTTTAAAACTTTTCTACACTACTCTCAAATACGCTATATCTAAATCATTTCTGGCGCTGGTTCAAATATCGTAAGAACGCATCCTAGAAATCATAATCAAACAACACCTTGTGTCGTGTAATCGTCTTATTAATAATATTTTCGCAGATAATTCTCACCTACTTCACACCGAACTAGCGAAATCTCTATCTTTTTCTACAAGTCGATCGAAATATATTACATCACCATCTAGAACATAACTATATATTTGTTCCTATCCATATTTTGCCTCAACATATCTCTTTCTAAAGGATATTTGTCATCGAACAATTAAAAAAACACTTATCTCGTTGTGTAATTGTAATAAAAATGTATATAAAGCTAAAATTTCGAATATGTTCGACTGAAGCTTTTGTCATCTATTTTGCGACGCGTTTCCTGGAACAATCTGCTTATGCATAACAAACAAACACACCCTAAATTATATAGTATTTGTTTTTGTGGTGTCTGCGGATGTGGTGGGTTTTCTATAAAAAGCCACGAGAATCCAATGATGACACCACGACGCGGCGGATGTGACTCGCCGCTTCAAAAGTCACTGCCCCTTGTCCTATACAAGGACATTGTATGGTGCACAGGCAAAAACTACAGTCACCAACCTATCAATGGGGTTATCGGGCTCCAAACTGGAAATTTCCAGAAAACGGCATATGAACCGCTCCGTCAGTCACTGGCCACCAATAGGTGCGAACATCTCTCGCTCCACTGCCTTGTGGGTAAAGCCATCGCGCTAAAGGCTCGGGGGGGGACCCCCTAAACGAAATCTCCCTTACTACTTCGGTTGAGGCAACCGGGTAGTATCATGCCTACTGTCAACGATGACGAGGATGACAACGCCGCAGCTATTCTACCCGAATTGTACCCCCCTTCTCGCTTTGTATCTCATTGTTTATGTTGAACGGCACCATATCTGTATCAGATTGTTATATCTATATATATATATATATATATATATATATATATATAGTTTGTACATTTGAAATTTGTTTTCACAGGTGAAAATTCCATAGATCCATATGTTTTACTCAACCCTCCTCTGCATCCTGGAACAACGAGTAAGTGCTTTGGATGTGAACAGAGAATTACGTTGATTTTTTGTTTACAAAATTGTTTTATACACCAGCTCTCCATGGGACTAATTAATTTACTTGGGAAGAAAATGACACGATGAACGCACGTGAACATGTCAGGGTGTAGCAAAAGCTTCGTTGGTTACAAACAAAAAGCGGAAAATTTTGTGTATTCAAACTGTTTTTTAAGTTAAAAAAACCTTTTAATTTATTCACAACTCAGATTTTACAAATATGGTATTCGAGAAGAAATTGTAAACCAAGTATCAAGCCATCTATACAAGAGGAGAAGAAACATACATTGTTTTAGCTAAGGTACTGTAAGGTAAAGTATTATAAGATATATTTGTTTGAACAGAACGTAAATACATATATTGTTTTAAGCAAGCTTAAGCGTTTGGCCGCATTTGCTTGCGTGAGATTTTGCTTGAATGGTATGACTAGTGCCAAACACATACATCAGCGCCACCAAAGGTTATATTCAATCTGTAGTTACATGCTTTTCGAATAAAGCAATTATGGTGTTTCAGGTGAGATTAAGTAATTGATTTCAAAACAATTTACAGCAGATGTAAGCAAGAGCAAGGAAATACCGAAATCGATTTTTAGGTATTTCTCTCGAATATTTTAATCTGCATAATCCTTGCACTATTAAAGAACATGTACAATTTTGTAACTTTTAAAAGATCGCCAAACTTCCACCTTTCGAATAAAGGCACTATCTGTCAATTCATACATTCATTTTCGTATTAAAATATATTTGACTGAATAAGTGATTTTGCATTTTTCGTAGCGAATTTATACCACAAAATTTATTATCATTGTACCGTTTGATTCGCTGGATAACTAGCAATATTTTTCTAATTTGATCATATATATTTATACATACATGTACTTTCCCGCTTGTGATCAGAGCTACACCAGTTCCAGCAGATAAACCTTTGAAACTTTTAGTCATGTTCCAGACGCCTCTATAAAGGGTTCAAAATTGTCAGTACATCGACGCATCAACCCGGAAAGCAACACATGTTTTTAGAGGTTTCACATTTTTCTCATTGCCGACTTATCATAATAACCAAACGTTAGATAAGCTTGAAAGCATCCAATGCTATACTTCATTATTAAATAATCATTTTTGTCGAGCTTTGTCCGGATAGAAATCGGGTTAATCTCGTGCCGTTTCTTAAAAAATTCTTAAACAACGTTTTTCCAAATTTATTTAGCTGGTGTTTTGTGTTGATTCCCCCCAAACATTATCACGCGAAGGCAATTATAAGTTCCACTCAGCTTTGTCTCAATCGTGAAAGCGGTACAAAACTACAAATTTCGAACAGATTCTTAAACGAGGTTCTTACTAATGAACATGGTGACCAAATACCGAATCACAGAGTGTTTAGTGGTGGTAAGGCTGAAAATTGAACATTTTTTAATCGTGCCCCAATTCAGGTTTATGGCTGTCATCTAGCGACAACATTTAAACCTTCTTCGAACTATGTTTGCATCGGCAGTTCAAGATTCAAGAATTTATGGTATAAAAAAGCTCGTAGCTGTACAACACCATAGGATATTTGTATAAGTACAATAAATATATATACCAAAAATTGAGGCACTAGGAAGATCGACAGTTTTGTAGTTAGAAAAAATACAAAACTATTGTCGTGTCGAAATAACACCATAAAATTTGTTAACAGTGATTGCGTACTTGACGAATCCATATATGAATCGAATGCAGACACTGTATTAAGTATAAAAAATATCATAGGTTTTGAGCAAGACGAATTGCACTTTTGCACTATAAAACTACTCATTGAGTGAAGTGTACTTTAGTTGTCTTGATTCCAAAAGTTATTATAGCAGTGATAAGACAACGCCTTTTCCCATGCACGACATTACCGGTTTCAAGCAGTTTAGCCGTCCCAAATAACTGCACTGCGGTACACACTTCTTTCCCTCAACCCATCGTGAACATGTTTATCTGACCTTTCAGTTTTATGTACATCCTTTTATCTCTTCCCACGCCAGATTCATATTTCTCATATCTTTCTGAACCCCGCTGCAACAATAGATTCTCGGACGTGACATCTATCGGGACCGCTCAATGAACTTTAATTATGAGCGGTTTAAACGATTTTTAAATGAAATTCGGAGATCATTGATCATTAAACTCTAGTCCCGATGAACTGTCGAGTGTTAATCAAGCGCTTTGCAGAAACTGAAGTTCTTGATGGCTGCAACTCAGCCCATAATCAGTGGCTTACTATGTCGCCTGAAGACATGTGGCACACACTGTCCCGAATCAAACGGTTTACTTATTCCGAAAGCTGCGGAGCGTGAAACCATCCATGATCCATATCTACACCATTTAGATAAAGGGGACGTTTAATTTCCTACTCATTTCCAGGGTTTTATGGCTGCTATTTTCTTATTTTTTGCCCCAATATTATCTTATATTTTCTGCTTGTTTCAACAGCGGTTATGACTCTTACAACCGAGAAAAAATCTTCAGGAACTTCGTTGAAATTTTACTGTCGCCTTCTTCTCACAATCACCCTCCCACTAGTGCTCGTGAATTTGCATCGACTGTTCCATCCTCAATGACTGGATGTGTTTTTCTCGTAAAACGTTTATGGGAAAACTTTCCAACTTCGGATTTCCAACGCAACATTTCTATCTTTTCTGCCATGGATTTTCATTTACACGCATCATAGCCAAACATTTTGCTGCTCATCCCAAACTATCGCGAAAACTTCCACATATTCGCAACAATGCCTTGTACGTTTTGTTGAAACAAAAACGGGATTAACGCCAATGCCGATTCTTTTTTTATTTTTTGTGCTAAAATGATTTTACGCATTCATTTATCTTGTCATGCATACCGAAAAATTTATGAAAAAAAACTGAAAAAACTTTATGTTCCTTGTGTTCTCTCGGGGAAAACTTACTCTCAACTGTAATGCGGATGTCCCCAATAAATTGAGTAAAATCGCATTGCTTGCAGAATCGATTTCCGATAACTGCACTTATTGAGGGCAGAGATAACGAATGTTTGTGGTTGTTGGCTTAGAAATCAGTTTCATCCGAGTAGATGGTGCTCGTCAGCTAATAATGGCAAAGTATATGTGGGAAGGGAATCCCTGATTTCCAACCCTCGCTGTTTGCGAAAAATGCTTCGGGGGAAAACGCAAGAACATATCTGGATGGAGGTTCGTAGTTGGAGATTTGGCTTACAGCGCCTTATTTCTGTTAGCATACTGTTAACTTCAAAGTTGCCTTTGGGCGAGCAAATGCTAGGGATTTATGATCTGCATAATGAATCAATGGTCTGCTTACTCTTTCCAAAAGAACGTCATCGTAATGTATCGATTCAATTTTCTGTTATGGTTATACTGCGAAGTAACAAACTATTGGCTCTCCTATCGCTTACAATGGTAAGTTCGAAATCAGATGATAGAAATATAATTAAAGAATATATGTGGATGTAGGAACGTTTGGACACCGATGTGCGCTCGTTAGTAGACTAACGGGTAGGTACCTCGTGTCATTCCGTGTTACACTAAACTGTGCACGGGTCCAAATCGACTAACGTCCCATGCCTTGATTTCTCACATTAGCTCCGTGCTCTGCTAATAGGTGCCGTGCGGTCGCATTATTTCAAGATCCTGATTATCAGTTTATACTGTTCTTACACCGACACGTACGGGAATATAGCATACCTTGTTGGACTCCCCTCGAATTCAGCTCTGGGAGCGATATTCCATAATACGAGCGAATTAGGATTTCTCGTGGTTTTCTCATATTGGATCAACGCGTGATACGCTGGGAATACTCTTCAATTCCTCAAAGGGATTAACGTCATCTGAAAGATCTTATTCTTCGCCATCGACTCAACATCGTGCGATCAACTATCGAAGCTTATCGCGGGATTCAATTCTGATTTTGCTCTTATTCGTGAACACCGCATTTTCTCGCGCTCACGATATTCATCATCCATCGCTCGACAGAACTACTGATTGTGCACACACAATTGAATAGTGCTGCCCACAACCCTGACCGGATGACCCCGAAAAGAAAACAAAGCACACTGGGCTACATGTGTACGGTTTACCAAACGTCGGTAAGTCCTAAGGCGTTTGTTTGTTGAATGTGCATGCAAAATGTGACGAATCACTGACCTCGGATTTGTTATCGATTATTAATGAAGATAATTGTCCCGGTGTTTTTTACGTTTGCCTGGTTTGCAAGGCCCAACCAACAGCATCATCCTCGAAGGTGAAAACTCCTGAGTATGAAATTGAGACGCGTCTAAACGGACTGGACTGCAATATACAAAACCTGAATGAATTGTAAAAAATCGTCAAAAAGTCACCATCGATATCCGACTTGGAGGTTACTGCCAAAGAGCCGATAGAAAATCCATCATACTCCAACAGGCCAATATTTGCCCAGGTAACCGCACAGATGGTGACTGAAACGATTTATTGTTCACCGGGATCAGTGACTCATCAACTTAACAGAAACGAGAAAGGACTCAGCAAAACAGTCGAAGATTCCACTATCGTCGTAATTTATTGTCCACCAGCAGCACGTAAATAGCAATACAAGATACCGAGTGACAGATATGCCTTAAATGCTCAATCTGATCTTGAAAAATGAAGAAAACTCTGTCGAAAACATTACATACGATTGTCGGCTAGGTTCGAGCCACCATTGAGTCTTGAATTTCGATTGTCTATGCCAAGCAGAGCGGACAAACGATACAATTTTAATTCCCTCATGCGTGATGTCTGCTCATGGCAGTAAATCTTATCTTGGATGAAAAAAATTGTTTATTTTGTTTCTCAGTAAGCGGAATACTTTCCAGGTCGCTGATGATGTGTTTTGCCGATGTTTTCGCCGAGCAACTTGTTGTACCTTTAAACACTTACGAGTCTGGCTTTTTAGATTAAATTCATGTTTTATTCTTGAGTTCTTGAGGAGAGCTCATTGTGGTTCAATTCTGGAGATGAGACATTAGCCACACCCAAAACCCATGTAGTTTGCTGGTTTCCAGTCGGCAGTTCATTGCGTTTCGAAGAGCATCAATCAAAGCGAAAATGTTGATCCGTCTAACTTTTGTACGGGCAACATTTGTTCAAACAGATAGTCAAACTAAATGACGACTTGATCATTTAGTCCCAGTGGAATTTCAATGACGCTATCATTAATTGCCAGAACGAGACCCAAGAGTGAAGGAACATTGTTTCCGCGGTATCGGGTATTGAATGCAATGTGGATAAAAAGAGGAATATCGTCCAACATCTCACTGGATGCGCGTTTTGGGGAGTGTTTTGAATGAATTGAAGTCAACCATAATTAAAAATCCACAAGTGAATCTGGAAGTAATCATGAGAATTCTGTCGAGTAGGGACAGAGTGATATATTCTTATGCTGACGGTGATAGATACAGATTCAAGATTGAAGAATTTATGGTATGAAAAATCTTGTAACTTTGCAGCAACATAGTTCATTCGTTTAAGGGTATTGCATGCAATGTTGTTATAAAGAGGAATATCGTCAAACAGCTAACTGAATGCGTGTTTGCAGGAGTGTTCTGGGTGAATGGTAGTGCTCTGCAGATTCATAAAATTAAAGTCAAACATAATTAAAAATCTACGAGTGAATCTGGAAGTAACTATGCAAAATCTGTTCAGTAGGGCCGCAATGTAAGATTCCTGTGCTGACGGTTTGCGATATACTAATCCTAACATCCATTCTTCGCAGTAAACTAATCGGACTGAGCAATTGAGTGTATCCCGGAACACGATATCTTGATCAGTAATCTCATAGCACAGAAAGTTTAGTTTATAGTACACGGCTACTCAAACTCCTCTCGTTTCACGAACATAGTGAAATTTTAGTTCATTTTTTGTTTGGTAACTCTGTATCCATGTTTCCGTTACGACAATAATGTCAAGTGATCATTTCAGAAAAACTGCACGCAGTTCACCCAGTTTATTATCGAGACCTTTTGCGTTTTTTCGATGCATTTTATGGTAGTGTTCTCAACAAGGATGGGATGTTGGAAATGGGGATAGTGGAGTGAAGATTACCTTTTAAGCCGACTCCTTTCGAGTCGGGATTTGATGGTTTTTCTGCTTGCAAGGATGCATAAGATTTTTGGGTTTGTACTGTTGTGATACATTGTAGGCAGTATTTGTTTCTGACACGTCAGATACCGATTTACTTGGTGGTATTTGTATTGGACATCGTGTTGCATCTATTTGACGCTTATTCTAATTTATCGTTGTATTATTCAGCGGTCATTTTACAAACGATTTTTTACGGTGTTCAACATATCTTCACGTAAGGACGTTATTTTAGGGGGCGTGGGACCGATGCGCCCATAAATTCGTAGATTTGGGGATGTGGAACGTGTCCGCCACAGAAACATCATGCAAGCCAAATATGCCACTGTGGAACCTCCATTATAACTGATCGTGGTTGCACTGCACTACCTTATCAGCTTCTTCGTCAACTTCTGGGACTCATAAAAGTATTAAACTTCGAATATCCCCTTACTTAGTTTGGGTTTGTGGTTGAGCTTTTTGGGCCCTTTCCCACCATGGCACATCAGCGAAGATAATTGCAGTGGCCTCGTTACCCGCATCTAAGCAAGAGAAAAGCGGATAGTAATATGTTTTCGAAATCCCTTACCGAGTTGACCGTGATTTTAAACACTCTGTGCTGATCCATATTTAATGAACTGGATTTGCGGTTTAGCCGTACCATTGAAAATGGTTCAACTGGCTCAAAGTACATGCTGTTGCACAACTTTCTCCATTCTTCTGTATCGTGCTTTAGCCTGTTGCTTATTAAGGTAGCACTCGTTTCCCTAAGATTGGTACAAATCACAGTCCATGGAGCGACTGTTCACCGTGTGCCTGACACTCTCGCTGGTTGAGGGAATAGCTAACATGTCCGGTTTAAGAGTATTTTGCACCATGAATTTTGGTTTTGAATTTGGGAGTTTTAGCAGAACCTTCCGATATGCAGATGGCTGGAGGCTTCTTAAATTTTTTCATACCAGTTAATTTTGGGTCAAACAGGCCTTTAACAATCGCATTGTAAATGTGGCGTCTTGATGAGAAGAATGCTCTTCAAAACTCTCCGGTGAATTTGCAACAGCTGAATATTCGTGCTGAATGATTGGATGAAAAACAGCGTTTATTTGACTGGTATTACAATCGAAACCTATAGGGGCAAACAGAGAGTTCTGAGTGGTGACCGGAGTCTCTACCGATGCCTTCAACGTTTGTATACTGAGCTCCAAGCTCAACATTCGTACATCCAGGTTTTTTTTGCTGTACACTTGTTAAAAAGGGGTTAACCTTCGTTTTTTAGTTTGTCAATTTGTACTCAGCAATTTTCATCATTTACGTCGATACCGCTACCGGGGTCAATAATTTGTAACAGTTGGCGTGACCCATGTATAATCAGTAGCGACACGTGACTGATTTGACCTTACCACTCACTGCATTCTTGCGGACGACGCATGTGCCGTGAGCATCAGATTGTTTCATTTTAACGGGGTCAACCAAAAGTACAAATCACAGCAGAAAAATCGATACGGCCGTGTTTCGTTAGTGCGGTATTGTGTGAAGTTGACGGATAGCAAATAGTCATAAAAATATTTCGTTACCCAATTTATCCGCGAATTCATCAGTCTCCTGTTGAGAACATTGATGCGAAATTGATTTAACGATTCCACTCCGAACAGTGGTAATCACAGATGGGCAGATCTAACAGCAGAAACACAAAAGCGATGCGAATGAATAAACGAAAAGCAGAAAATCCATGGGTGATACGCACAAAGAACGACACTTCGTAAATGGATCATTCTTGTATGAGTAGATTCATCGTAGCAAACTTTCACATAGATATCCAAAAGTCACACCGATCGGATGAAAAGTATGAAAGCGGTATCTAAAAGTGTCGGAGATCAAAATAATCCAAACGCACGTCACGTATGATCACTTAGATATCAGCCCTGGTTTCTTAAAACAGAGGTTGGAACATTGTTCTTGGTCGTGTTTCGGTTCAATCTCAAAAAATTGTCTCAATTGATTCCATTATTTTGACAAAGATTTCACTGAGATTTTTACAGTGTTTTGCGCTATGAAGTTTGGTTTTGAATCTATGGGTCTCAGACGACCCTTTCGACGAGTAAACGGCTCAAGCTTCGTAACATTTTCATGATACGTGAGTTTCAGTCAGACATGGCGTTAACCGTCCTTTTATAAAGTCGCCGTCTTGATGAGAAAAGCACTCTTTGTGACTCTCAGGCGCATTTATAACAGTTGAACGTACTCGTGTAATTAACTGCGAAGATATTTATTTTATCTGGTTGGCATTACAGATTATTTTCTGATTGTTTAGAAGCTTTACTGGTAAACTAATAGTTCTGAGCTATAACCAGAGTCTATACTCATTCCTTGGAAGTTTGTATGCTAATCTTAATCCAATATGCGATCATCCAGATTGCTTTGCTGGACACTTGTTAAATCACGCAAATCCTCATTTGTTTTCGTTTGACAATTTTCACAGATGTAGCATACGCCAGTATTGTTTTCTTCAATTTGGATCGATATCGCCTCCGGAGTCTATGATTAATCGCATTTTCCGTAACACGTTTGTGAGCAGGTGCGATAACTGATTTGTTAACTGATTTGATCCTTTTACTTGAATTCGATCAACCAACAGTAGAAACAAAGTAGAGATACAGCCGGTTTAGTTGGCGTGAAGTGATAACGTCAAAGCATTATTCGTCGCCCGATTTAGCCTAGAGTTGTCTGTCGCCCGCTAAGTATGTTGTTGTGAAGTTGATTGCATATTATGCATTTCTCCGGGTAAATCCCGACAATTCAAGGATTCAAGGATTTATGGTAAAGAAAGTTTATACTTTACAACACCACAGGATGACGGTATGAATGAAAATGTGAAAAATATAATAGTATAAAATGAATTGAGAATATCAAATGTAAGGCTAACGAATGATATTCTTTTGCATGTGAAAGTTCAATTCCGCGTTAAAAACCGCCAGGCAAGGAGATTCCACCACAAGTTGGGGTAAGGAGTATCACAAAAAATGAAGCTCAAAATCCGGGTGTAACTTTCCGATCGCACACACCAATCAAGTGCTTTAGTGGGTGTCCTTCGGTAGACAAAATTCTATAAGTCAGAATAAAATCGCGTCGTATCCTTCTTTGGTTAAAGTCGCATAGACCCAGACGTCGCAATCTTTCGGTGTACGGAACATTGCGAAGACCGATCACTAAATCTGTTTTTCTGTGATAGATTGTATCAAAGAGAGCAATGTCTTGTCGCAGCCAAGGAGCCCAGACCACTACCGCATACTGCATCGTAGGGCGAAGGTAGACGCTCATTATACTTGGTAACGTTGCCCGCGTGAATCTTCCAAATATTCTTCGAACGATACCTAACAACCTGTTGGCCTGTCGATATATATTCTGGCAGTGCACCGTGCTCTTCTGGTTTCCACTAATCCATACTCCAAGATCTTTTTCCAACCAGCTCCATGTCAAGTTTTCAGTTCCCAGGCGATATGTACATGAAACATTCTTGCCTAGCTGGAGCGTCTTACGTTTCAGTATGTTGAATGTCATATCATGCGTTGCCGCCCAATTCGACACGTTGTCCAAATCCCTTTGCGGTTTCTCACAATCATCTGCAGAACTAATTTCGGTCCAAATTTTTATATCATCCACGAACAGGACAATTTTGGATGATATGAGGGGGGTTAAATCCTTTATGTATATATTTAAAGAGCGGACCAAGCACGGCTCTTTGTGGAACTGCGCTGGGATAGCATCCCTTTTTTTAACTCTGGCTTGGCGATCTGACAGGTAGTCGCTCAATCATTAGAGGAGTGGTTCACATATTCCTAAACGCTTAATTTTTAGAAGAAACAAATGGTGATTGACTATGTCAAAAGCTTTAGAAACAGACGTGAATGCAAGAACTTCTATCCAACTCCTTCGTCCAGTCATCTAACGCTATGAGAAGATTCGTTAGACAATGCTAAACCCCGATGGGTAGATTCAACAGCAGAAACACAAAGTTAATTGAATGAACGAACGAAAGATACAAGTTTTTCTGGTTGTGCACATGAAAAAGACACGTGGTAAATGGATACTTTTTGTGGATATTCGTCGTAGCAAACTTTCAGGTAGATATCAAAATGGCTTTGGTCAAAGGAACAGTGTTTGAACGGTATATCTAAAAGTGTCGGAGGCTTTGGTCAAAGGAACAGTGTTTGAACGGTATATCTAAAAGTGTCGGAGCTTAAATTAATCCAGCCTAGAGTCACATAT
>JACCGJ010016965.1:0-52414 GCA_013407085.1 Atriophallophorus winterbourni | reverse complement strand
ACCTATTTTTACTTGACAATTTTTCTGGTTAAAAAACTATTGTACAGTTTTTGATATCTTCAGTTCAATTTGTTCTGACAATATCGTTGCGCTCATACGATCGATAGTACCATTGATTTTTCGATTTCCCGTTAACGTTATTACTCACATTTCATCGATTCTTTGTTCGATAACTGAGTGAACACAATTCTTCTGTCGAATACGATTTTGTACATAATCAACTTATCACTTAACACAATATACTTCTGTTGTGTGCGTTACCCGCGTTCTCGGTCGATCTGGGCTTTGGCAATTCCGTCTCGTGAACGTAACATTGCGAGTAGAAATATTGAAGTCATTACAAGAACAAGAAATATCCAAAGGAGGATTGCGGATTATATGTACGTGGATCAAAAGAACTGTTAGTGAGTCAGATTGCCTATTTTTGGTATTGCGAGTTTTGTATACTAACTTGACTGGTCCACTACATATTTTTGGTGAGCCCTACTACCACATATTTTTTTCGCACATTCTCCCCATATTTTGATATTCTCAGTCTGTAATTCTTTGCAATGACTTCTAATAACTTCAGCGACACAGCCCACTGCTCTGATATTTTCAATTTTACCCTTCCACCTTTCGGTACGCATAATCCTCGTCTATGGTTCGCTCAAGTTGAAGCAATTTTCGAATTTAGACGCATTACTAAACAGGAGAGTATGTACAGCTTTGTTGTTGCACACTTACCCACCGAGGCTGCTACAGAGGTCGCCGATATCATTTATGATAAACCAAAATCCGACCCGTATACCACACTGAAAAATGCGTTGATCAACAGAATAGCCGCATCAGATGAGCAAAATTTGCGTACATTGTTAGCAGGAGTAGAGATTGGTGACAAAACCCCTTCTCAGCTGTTACGACATATGATGCACCTTCAAGGGAAACAAACCCTGAATGAGTCTGTTTTACGTGAACTATGGTTTCAAAACTTACCTGTAGATTTAAGAAAATCTCTTTCTGTTCTCGAGAAAGATATACCTCTACAGAAGCTAGCAGAAACCGCAGATCAAGTTCATTCGGTGTACAGAGCCAAGTCACCATCTACCCTACAAGAAGTCACATTAAAGCCCGTGGTGGAAACTGAAGTACAAGAGCTTAAACAACAAGTCGCTGAATTGACCTCACAGATCTCAGCCCTAACAAAGATGTTCAACGATCGGCCATCAAGACTTAGCCGCAGTCGAACGCGCACTTCAAACAGAAGTTCATCCCGAGACCGCTACAAACGCGAGCACAGCCTATGTCATTATCACCGACGATTCGGCTCTAAAGCTAGAAAGTGCTTGCCACTCTGTAAACTTTACAAACCAGGTAAACTTCAACGCCAGGCAGTAACAGCGACGACTTCACCTGGCAACAACATTAGTCGCCTATTTTATGTCACTGATTGTTCGAATAAATTGCGTTTTCTCATTGATACGGGTGCTGAGATAAGTGTAATCCCGCCCACACCACAGGAACGCAAGAACAAAACCTCACTGACATTACAGGCGGCAAACGGTACGCAGATCACCACGTTCGGCCAACGTTCACTAACTTTAAACCTAGGCCTCAGACGTGACTTCCGTTGGATCTTTACCGTTGCAGACGTACGAAGCGCTATATTAGGTGCAGATTTCCTTACACACTTCAACTTGTCCGTCGATTTGAAGTCCCGTAAACTTATCGACAACCTGACAGAGTTAAAAAACCCTAGGAAAACCATGCCGTTCTGCGATACAGTCTATTCGCGTATTACCACCGAATATTCCAGAACAATATAGCAGCTTATTGTCCGAGTTCCCAGACGTTTTCCGCCCAAACTCACCGAATAATGCGATTAAACACGACGTTAGACACCATATCGAAACACGCGGTCCCCCAGTCTTCACTCGACCAAGACGGTTAGCACCAGACAAATTGGCCATTGCTAAACGAGAGTTCGAGCATATGATGGAATTGGGCATCATTCGTCCATCAAAATCATCATGGGCCTCACCTCTCCACATGGTCGAAAAGAAGCAACATGGTGCATGGCGCCCTTGTGGTGATTATAGAGCACTGAACAAAATTACTGTTCCAGATAGGTACCCCATACCACACATCCACGACTTTGCCTTGGCACTTGAAGGAAAGACCATCTTTTCAAAACTTGACTTGGTGCGTGCCTACAACCAGATACCAGTGGAACCAGAAGACGTGCCCAAAACAGCCATAACCACACCATTCGGGCTTTTCGAATTCGTTCGAATGCCATTCGGTCTGCGCAACGCAGCACAGACATTTCAACGGTTCATGGATCAAGTTTTCTTGGGTCTCGATTTCGTCTTCGTTTACATCGATGACGTACTCATCGCTAGTAAATCGCCCACTGAACACGCTGAACATTTACATCGGGTCTTTTCACAACTGTCGAAGTACGGCATAGTCGTAAATCCCGATAAATGCGTATTTGGCGTCGAATCACTTGAAATTCTTGGACATCAAGTCGATTCCAAAGGTATCAGGCCATTAGAACAAAAGGTTTCCGCCATAAAAGACTACCCATTACCCGAATCAATACGACAACTCCGTCGTTTCCTTCGTCTTGTGAATTACTACCGTCGTTTCATTCCTCACTGTGCCGAGCTAGTTCAACCATTGACGGATTTACTCCGCAACAACAAACGCTCGTTAAATATGACGGACTCGGCTAAAACTGCTTTTGAACGCATTAAAAATGCGCTTAGTGAGGCTACGTTGCTGAACCACTTACCGTCTGATCCTAATATCAAACTATTTTTATCCACGGACGCGTCTAACGAAGCGATTGGTGCAACTTTGCAATATAGTCGCAATGGAGAATTGTACCCATTATTGTTTTTCTCAAAGAGACTGCAACCAGCTCAGGTTCGTTACAATACGTTTGGCAGAGAATTGCTTGCAATCTATTATGCCATCCGTCATTTCCGCCATTTACTTGAAGGGCGAGAATTCACGGTTTTAACTGATCATAAACCGCTCTGTTACGCCCTGCTTTCAAACACTGACCGCTACTCAGCTCGAGAAATTCGACAACTGGACTTCATTGCACAGTTTACCACCGACATCCGACATGTCTCAGGCCAAGATAACGTTGTCGCCGACGCCCTATCCCGTGGTCACCTTAATTCTATTACCAGCGACATCCAATCCACTCCTCCCACGCAACCAATAAGTATACCCAGTCCTTCCCCACAGACTCTACGTTCTTGCTTGAAAAGAACCCACCACACACGATCTGGCCGTATTGTTACTTGGCCAAAGAAACTTGAGACTTACTTCACTTAAAATGTTTCGAGCGTTTCCATTTTTTTTCAACGCTCTAGGGGGGGAGATGTGTCGAGCTTGTACAAAACTATTTTTACTTAACAATTTTTCTGTTAAAAATCTATTGTACAGTTTTTGATATCTTCAGTTCAATTTGTTCTGACAATATCGTTGCGCTCATACGATCGATAGTACCATTGATTTTTCGATTTCCCGTTAACGTTATTACTCACATTTGATCGATTCTTTGTCCGATAACTCACTGAACACAATTCTTCTGTCGAATACGATTTTGTACATATTCAACTTATCACTTAACACAATATACTTCTGTTGTGTGCGTTACCCGCGTTCTCGGTCGATCTGGGCTTTGGGAATTCCGTCTCGGGAACGTAACATTGCGAGTAGAAATATTGAAGTCATTACAAGAACAAGGAATATCAAAAGGAGGATTGCGGATTATATGTACGTGGATCGAAAGAACTGTTAGTGAGTCAGATTGCTTATTTTGGTATTGCGAGTTTTGTATACTAACTTGACTGGTCCACTACATATTTTTTGTGAGCCCGACTACCACATATTTTTCGTGAGCCCGACTACCACATATTTTTGGTGAGCCCGAGTTTACTTTCTCCCCATATTTTGATATTTTCAGTCTGTATTTCTTTGCAATGACTTCTAATAATTTTAGCGACACAGCCCACCGCTCTGATATTTTCAATTTCACCCTTCCACCTTTCGGTACGCATAATCCTCGTCTATGGTTCGCTCAAGCTGAAGCTATTTTCGAATTTAGACGCATTACTAAACAGGAGAGTATGTACAACTGTGTTGTTGCACACTTACCCACCGAGGCTGCTACAGAGGTCGCCGATATCATTTATGATAAACCAAAATCCGACCCGTATAACACACTGAAAAATGCGTTGATCAACAGAATAGCCGCATCAGATGAGCAAAATTTGCGTACATTGTTAGCAGGAGTAGAGATTGGTGACAAAACCCCTTCTCAGCTGTTACGACATATGATGCACCTTCAAGGGAAACAAACCCTGAATGAGTCTGTTTTACGTGAACTATGGTTTCAAAACTTACCTGTAGATTTAAGAAAATCTCTTTCTGTTCTTGAGAAAGATATACCTCTACAGAAGCTAGCGGAAACCGCAGACCAAGTTCATTCGGTGTACAGAGCCAAGTCACCATCTACCCTACAAGAAGTCACATTAAAGCCCGTGGTGGAAACTGAAGTACAAGAGCTTAAGCAACAAGTCGCTGAATTGACCTCACAGATCTCAGCCCTAACAAAGATGTTCAACGATCGGCCATCAAGACTTAGCCGCAGTCGAACGCGCACTCCAAACAGAAGTTCATCCCGAGACCGCTATGAACGCGAGCACAGTCTATGTCATTATCACCGCCGATTCGGCTCAAAGGCTAGAAAGTGCTTGCCATCCTGTAAACTTTACAAACCAGGGAAACTTCAACGCCAGGCAGTAACAGCGACGACTTCACCTGGCAACAACATTAGTCGCCTATTTTATGTCACTGATTGTTCGAATAAATTGCGTTTCCTCATTGATACGGGTGCTGAGATAAGTGTAATCCCGCCCACACCACAGGAACGCAAGAACAAAACCTCATTGACATTACAGGCGGCAAACGGTACGCAGATCACCACGTTCGGCCAACGTTCACTAACTTTAAACCTAGGCCTCAGACGTGATTTCCGTTGGATCTTTACCGTTGCAGACGTGCGAAGCGCTATATTAGGTGCAGATTTCCTTACTCACTTTAACTTGTCCGTCGATTTGAAGTCCCGTAAACTTATCGACAACCTGACAGAGTTAAAAACCCTAGGAAAACCATGCCGTTCTGCGATACAGTCTATTCGCGTATTACCACCGAATATTGCAGAACAATATAGCAGCTTATTGTCTGAATTCCCAGAAGTTTTCCGCCCAAACTCACCGAATAATGCAATTAAACACGACGTTAGACACCATATCGAAACACGCGGTCCCCCAGTCTTTACTCGGCCAAGACGGTTAGCACCAGACAAATTGGCCATTGCTAAACGAGAGTTCGAGCATATGATGGAATTGGGCATCATACGTCCATCAAAATCATCATGGGCCTCACCTCTCCACATGGTCGAAAAGAGACAACATGGTGCATGGCGCCCTTGTGGTGATTATAGAGCACTGAACAAAATTACTGTTCCAGATAGGTATCCTATACCACACATCCACGACTTTGCCTTGGCACTTGAAGGAAAGACCATTTTTTCCAAACTTGACTTGGTGCGTGCCTACAACCAGATACCAGTGGAACCAGAAGACGTGCCCAAAACAGCCATAACCACACCATTCGGACTTTTCGAATTCATTCGAATGCCATTCGGTCTGCGCAACGCAGCACAGACATTTCAACGGTTCATGGATCAAGTTTTCTTGGGTCTCGATTTCGTCTTCGTTCACATCGATGACGTACTCATCGCTAGTAAATCGCCCACTGAACACGCTGAACATTTACATCGCGTCTTTTCACAACTGTCGAAGTACGGCATAGTCGTAAACCCCGATAAATACGTATTTGGCGTCGAATCACTTGAAATTCTTGGACATCAAGTCGATTCCAAAGGTATCAGGCCATTAGAACAAAAGGTTTCCGCCATAAAAGACTACCCATTACCCGAATCAATACGACAACTCCGTCGTTTCCTTGGTCTTGTGAATTACTACCGTCGATTCATTCCTCACTGCGCCGAGCTAATTCAACCATTGACGGATTTACTCCGCAACAACAAACGCTCGTTAAATATGACGGACTCAGCTAAAACTGCTTTTGAACGCATTAAAGATGCGTTTAGCGAGGCAACGTTGCTGAATCACTTACCGTCCGATCCTAATATCAAACTATTTTTATACACGGACGCGTCTAACGAAGCGATTGGTGCAACTTTGCAATATAGTCGCAATGGAGAATTGTACCCATTATCGTTTTTCTCAAAGAGACTGCAACCAGCTCAGGTTCGCTACAGTACGTTTGGCAGAGAATTGCTTGCAATCTATTATGCCATCCGTCATTTCCGCCATTTACTTGAAGGGCGAGAATTCACGGTTTTAACTGATCATAAACCGCTCTGTTACGCCCTGCTTTCAAACACTGACCGCTATTCAGCTCGAGAAATTCGACAACTGGACTTCATTGCACAGTTTACCACCGACATCCGACATGTCTCAGGCCAAGATAACGTTGTCGCCGACGCCCTATCCCGTGGTCACCTTAATTCTATTACCAGCGACATCCAATCCACTCCTCCCACGCAACCAATAAGTATACCCAGTCCTTCCCCACAGACTCTACGTTCTTGCTTGAAAAGAACCCACCACACACGATCTGGCCGTATTGTTACTTGGCCAAAGAAACTTGAGACTTACTTCACTTAAAATGTTTCGAGCGTTTCCATTTTTTTTCCAACGCTCTAGGGGGGGAGATGTGTCGAGCTTGTACAAATCTATTTTTACTTAACAATTTTTCTGTTAAAAATCTATTGTACAGTTTTTGATATCTTCAGTTCAATTTGTTCTGACAATATCGTTGCGCTCATACGATCGATAGTACCATTGATTTTTCGATTTCCCGTTAACGTTATTACTCACATTTGATCGATTCTTTGTCCGATAACTCACTGAACACAATTCTTCTGTCGAATACGATTTTGTACATATTCAACTTATCACTTATTACAATATACTTCTGTTGTGTGCGTTACCCGCGTTCTCGGTCGATCTGGGCTTTGGGAATTCCGTCTCGGGAACGTAACATTGCGAGTAGAAATATTGAAGTCATTACAAGAACAAGGAATATCCAAAGGAGAATTGCGGATTATATGTACGTGGATCAAAAGAACTGTCAGTGAGTCAGATTGCCTATTTTTGTACTGCGAGTTTTGTATATTAGCTTGACTGGTCCACTACATATTTTTGGTGAGCCCGACTACAACATATTTTTGGTGAGCCCGACTACCACATATTTTTTGGTGAGCCCGACTACTACACATATTTTTGGTGAGCCCGACTACTACATATTTTTGGTGAGCCCGACTACCACATATTTTTGGTGAGCCCGACTACTACATATTTTTGGTGAGCCCGACTACCACATATTTTTGGTGAGCCCGAGTTTTTTTTCGCACATTCTCCCCATATTTTGATATTTTCAGTCTGTATTTCTTTGCAATGACTTCTAATAACTTCAGCGACACAGCCCACCGCTCTGACATTTTCAATTTTACCCTTCCACCTTTCGGTACGCATAATCCTCGTCTATGGTTCGCTCAAGTTGAAGCAATTTTCGAATTTAGACGCATTACTAAACAGGAGAGTATGTACAACTTTGTTGTTGCACACTTACCCACCGAGGCTGCTACAGAGGTCGCCGATATCATTTATGATAAACCAAAATCCGACCCGTATAACACACTGAAAAATGCGTTGATTAACAGAATAGCCGCATCAGATGAGCAAAATTTGCGTACATTGTTAGCAGGAGTAGAGATTGGTGACAAAACCCCTTCTCAGCTGTTACGACATATGATGCACCTTCAAGGGAAACAACCCCTGAATGAGTCTGTTTTACGTGAACTATGGTTTCAAAACTTACCTGTAGATTTAAGAAAATCTCTTTCGGTTCTCGAGAAAGATATACCTCTAAAGAAGCTAGCAGAAACCGCAGACCAAGTTCATTCGGTGTACAGAGCCAAGTCACCATCTACCCTACAAGAAGTCACATTAAAGCCCGTGGTGGAAACTGAAGTACAAGAGCTTAAGCAACAAGTCGCTGAATTGACCTCACAGATTTCAGCCCTAACAAAGATGTTCAACGATCGGCCATCAAGACTTAGCCGCAGTCGAACGCGCACTTCAAACAGAAGTACATCCCGAGACCGCTACAACGCGAGCACAGCCTATGTCATTATCACCGCCGATTCGGCTCAAAGGCTAGAAAGTGCTTGCCATCCTGTAAACTTTACAAACCAGGGAAACTTCAACGCCAGGCAGTAACAGCGACGACTTCACCTGGCAACAACATTAGTCGCCTATTTTATGTCACTGATTGTTCGAATAAATTGCGTTTTCTCATTGATACGGGTGCTGAGATAAGTGTAATCCCGCCCACACCACAGGAACGCAAGAACAAAACCTCATTGACATTACAGGCGGCAAACGGTACGCAGATCACCACGTTCGGCCAACGTTCACTAACTTTAAACCTAGGCCTCAGACGTGACTTCCGTTGGATCTTTACCGTTGCAGACGTACGAAGCGCTATATTAGGTGCAGATTTCCTTACACACTTTAACTTGTCCGTCGATTTGAAGTCCCGTAAACTTATCGACAACCTGACAGAGTTAAAAACCCTAGGAAAACCATGCCGTTCTGCGATACAGTCTATTCGCGTATTACCACCGAATATTCCAGAACAATATAGCAGCTTATTGTCTGAATTCCCAGAAGTTTTCCGCCCAAACTCACCGAATAATGCGATTAAACACGACGTTAGACACCATATCGAAACACGCGGTCCCCCAGTCTTCACTCGACCAAGACGGTTAGCACCAGACAAATTGGCCATTGCTAAACGAGAGTTCGAGCATATGATGGAATTGGGCATCATACGTCCATCAAAATCATCATGGGCCTCACCTCTCCACATGGTCGAAAAGAAGCAACATGGTGCATGGCGCCCTTGTGGTGATTATAGAGCACTGAACAAAATTACTGTTCCAGATAGGTATCCTATACCACACATCCACGACTTTGCCTTGGCACTTGAAGGAAAGACCATCTTTTCCAAACTTGACTTGGTGCGTGCCTACAACCAGATACCAGTGGAACCAGAAGACGTGCCCAAAACAGCCATAACCACACCATTCGGACTTTTCGAATTCGTTCGAATGCCATTCGGTCTGCGCAACGCAGCACAGACATTTCAACGGTTCATGGATCAAGTTTTCTTGGGTCTCGATTTCGTCTTCGTTTACATCGATGACGTACTCATCGCTAGTAAATCGCCCACTGAACACGCTGAACATTTACATCGCGTCTTTTCACAACTGTCGAAGTACGGCATAGTCGTAAATCCCGATAAATGCGTATTTGGCGTCGAATCACTTGAAATTCTTGGACATCAAGTCGATTCCAAAGGTATCAGGCCATTAGAGCAAAAGGTTTCCGCCATAAAAGACTACCCATTACCCGAATCAATACGACAACTCCGTCGTTTCCTTGGTCTTGTGAATTACTACCGTCGATTCATTCCTCACTGTGCCGAGCTAATTCAACCATTGACGGATTTACTCCGCAACAACAAACGCTCGTTAAATATGACGGACTCAGCTAAAACTGCTTTTGAACGCATTAAAAATGCGCTTAGCGAGGCAACGTTGCTGAACCACTTACCGTCCGATCCTAATATCAAACTATTTTTATCCACGGATGCGTCTAACGAAGCGATTGGTGCAACTTTGCAATATAGTCGCAATGGAGAACTGTGCCCATTATCGTTTTTCTCAAAGAGACTGCAACCAGCTCAGGTTCGCTACAGTACGTTTGGCAGAGAATTGCTTGCAATCTATTATGCCATCCGTCATTTCCGCCATTTACTTGAAGGGCGAGAATTCACGGTTTTAACTGATCATAAACCGCTCTGTTACGCCCTGCTTTCAAACACTGACCGCTATTCAGCTCGAGAAATTCGACAACTGGACTTCATTGCACAGTTTACCACCGACATCCGACATGTCTCAGGCCAAGATAACGTTGTCGCCGACGCCCTATCCCGTGGTCACCTTAATTCTATTACCAGCGACATCCAATCCACTCCTCCCACGCAACCAATGGGTATACCCAGTCCTTCCCCACAGACTTTACGTTCTTGCTTGAAAAGAACCCAACACACACGATCTGGCCGTATTGTTACTTGGCCAAAGAAACTTGAGACTTACTTCACTTAAAATGTTTCGAGCGTTTCCATTTTTTTTCCAACGCTCTAGGGGGGGAGATGTGTCGAGCTTGTACAAACCTATTTTTACTTAACAATTTTTCTGTTAAAAATCTATTGTACAGTTTTTGATATCTTCAGTTCAATTTGTTCTGACAATATCGGTTCGCTCAAACGATCGATAGTACTATTGATTTTTCGATTTCCCGTTAACGTTATTACTCACATTTCATCGATTCTTTGTCCGATAACTCACTGAACACAATTCTGCTGTCGAATACAATTTTGTACATAATCAACTTATCACTTAATACAATATACTTCTGTTGTGTGCGTTACCCGCGTTCTCGGTCGATCTGGGCTTTGGGAATTCCGTCTCGGGAACATAACATTGCGAGTAGAAATATTGAAGTCATTACAAGAATAAGGAATATCCAAAGGAAAATTGCGGATTATATGTACGTGGATCAAAAGAACTGTCAGTGAGTCAGATTGCCTATTTTGTACGGCGAGTTTTGTATATTAGCTTGACTGGTCCACTACAATACTGATACTGTATTTACGGACCATGCCACTTCTCAGTCGTTCAGAAAAACCGAGCGAGTGCGTTGATTTTATTTCAAAAATATGGTAAACGGCATAAATTTCTCAAAAATAGACAATTCAGTTCAAGATCATTACGGCATTGATCCAAAAATTTAATTTAAAGCAACAAATCTTTTCAAGGACATTTAGGCTGATGCGCTTGAAAATATTTACATTTAACGTGTTTCTTATATAATTTATCGTAGAAAAATGTTGATATGAACGATGTAATCTCCCGTATTTTCCTTATTAACACAAATAGTAAATCCCTAATGCTATTTGCAAAATTAAAGATCTATGAATTTGGATATCAAACTATTTAAACATATGCTCTCGATTCTCTCATACAAATTTCGGTGGTAACGCGCGCACACATGCATATCTTAGACAAATAATAATGGAATATTTTGCTTTTTATATTGAATGTATGCATATGTAGCAGACATTTGTTAATATCATAATATCAAATATTTTCTTCGATCACCCATAAATTCATAAAGCGCAATTAACGTATTAAATATGCTCGTGAACAGATTTTTGTTCGAACACTTACGTAGTATTTTAAGGGAAATCTTCTCTTTCTGTGTTGATGAAGATGGCTTATACCAGTGTAAGGCACATCTATTTCCTGCTACAGAGCATAAGTCAGTTGAACTATTGAACTATTGACAAGTTTGAAAAGGACTCATTGTTCATTGTGATAATTCTAGACGATTCCAATGAATACAGATCAAGATTTGAAGTTTTTGTAGCATAAGTAGCGGACGATCTCCAGTATCAAAGATTTGCTGTGCAAATGAAAATTGAGAGATTATCTATATAACGAGTATATTATATTAAAAGCTCACAAATATCGTGCTTTACCTGTGTGGATCCAAGTTTTCCATCATGGTCTCCATATAAAATATGAACCAGATTTGACGCTGTTAACTTCAATCAAATAGCACAGTCAACAATAGTTGAATTTGGGATATCCAGACTCGAGATATGTCTATGTATCAGCTTTTTCTGCTTGTAATTGCATATCATTCAAATATTTCTTTATCTTACACTGTGTCTGAATCCCTTGGCAGTTTCTCACAGTCTGAATTTCAACAAATCCATAAGCTTACCGAGCTTTCTTTGTAGCTTCTAAAGTTAATTCATCCTCATCATCACAGACAGCATTACACCGATAGCGCGTACCGAATGCTTAACTGCCACAACCATGAAAAAAGTAAAATCCTAAAAGATGGGGAAGGGTGGGATTTAAATAGCTACGGATTCTGTAGAAGAGTAAGCACAAACAAACTGGGTAGAGGTGCCTACACTTCAAATGGAACATGCATTCAGACAAGTTTCGTGAACGAGTAGAGCGACATCAGCATGGCAGCATTTTTGCGGCTTTCATTGTCGTGCACCATAAAAAGCTTTTCTCATCATTCCGCTTAACAACATACAAGGTTAAGCAAACACTCCAAGAAAATGCTTAGTGCAAGACCGCCATTGAACACGGTTTCTGGACATATCCCGAAGCGTAACTAGCCATTGCGATATCTGGTCGCGGGGACACCAGCCTGGAAGACGCGCTGCGCCGACTTTAGAAAGGTTACTGGTAAGGGTTTTTAACTGCCTATACCACGTGACGGTTTGGCCACCTCGAGATTCACGCCAATCAGGATGTGGTGTTGCAAAAAGAATCTGTTTCAGAAGTCGGTGGTCCGGCATCCGTAAAACGTTTCCCAACCAGCGTAACCTTTGCAGGTTGATCTGCTTCTCTATATCAACATTACTACCGAACAACTTATTTCGGAGAGCATCGGTGCGTATGCTATTGTAACAGCTATCTCCTAGAATGTTGCAGAGACATCGGTTGTCAAATACTTGGAGACGCTAAATGTGTTGTTTACGTAATGTCCAGGTTTCGCACCCATATAGTAACACAGCCCGAACTGTCGCTTTATAGACTCTACCCTTGAGTAACAGAGACAGTCATTTCTTACACCAGAGGTGACCTAGGTTGCGGAATGCTACGGTCGCTTCAGACCTCGTCATCTAATGATGCATAATTATTGATACAACTACCGAGATACGTAAAGCGATCTACAATTTCAAGCGCATGATTTTCGAGTGATAAATTGCTGTTTGATAAGTCGATGTCCTGCAGCAGAACACTGCACTTGAAGGGTGCAAAACGCATTCCAATTGCGGGCACAATACTAGCTTGTTCGGTATCGCCTGTGCATATGTGTACAAATCGAAGTGCAGAACTGTATCATCAGCATAGTCCAAGTCGAGAAGCTTGCCACCTGGCATTATATGAACTCCGAAAGCTGGGGCACCTTCGTTGCATAATTACATAATTGCATCAATTACAAAATTGAACAAAAACGGAGAAATCGGGCATCCTTGTCGGACGCCACTTGTGGTGTGTAATTTGGGTGAGAGTTCATTGTAAACCCTAACGCATCCGGATATGTGAGCATAAAGTGCGCGTAGTATGTTGACATACTTATGCGGAACGCCTTTCAACAGCAAGGTGTTGACCAGGACATTTCGATCTACTGAATCAAATGCTCCTTTGAAGTCTGAAAAGATGGCTATTGTCGGCTGTCGATAAGTGTGCCGCAGTTCTAAGATCCGTCGAAGAGTGAAAATGTGGTCGAACAGCCTGTGCCAGATCGGAAGCCAGCTTGCTGCTATCGGATCTGTGATTCCCTATGCGATGTTAATCTTCGAAGGCATATGGACGCTAATAATGTCGTAATGATAGGAGTGAGACTTATCCCACGGTGATTGGAGCATGAGCTTCGCACACCTTTTTTAAATATAGGTATGATAACCGATTCGCCCCAACTCGGAGGGACGGATTCCGACAACCACACTTAACGGAGGAGATTGCCTAATGTGCTGATTAGGACTTGGCCACCTTATTTGAACAAAACAGGCGGTATGTCATCGGGGATAGCGGCTTTGAATCGTTTCATGGATTCGATACATGCTTCATTTTCTAAATCATTAGGGGGATTTTCGCTAACAGGCCAAGGATCGCACTGATTCAAGTGAGGGCAAGATTCTGTTGCAGGCGACCAGCTGAACTGTTCTTCAAAATGTTCGGCTCAGCGTGAGAGGCGGCTATTCTTATTAGTGATAAGAGTACCGTCTATTTCAGCGATAGTCTCACTCACTACTTTTTTCGTAGGCCCGGTCGATCGAATAAGTTGGAAGAGTTTTCACACGTTACCCGCATTATTTGCTATTTTCATTTGTTCGACCTTATTTAGCCACCACTTTTCTCTGTCTAGTCTTAAGCTCCGTTTAAGTTCATTCCTCTATGTGGCTGAAAAGATTAGCAAGGTCTGTGTAATGTTCGGTAGGCTGAGATTTCTGCGTGACTAGATATTCAAATATGACTGTAATGAATGGGCAACAATATTTGTTTGTGTTTTCTATTTTGTATCAATGGTTTTCAATCGAATCACTAGTTAGTTTTTGCAGTATTCTTTCTCAACCAATTTTAATGAACGATCCAATATTCATATTTGCTACAGGTGATACCGCATATTTTTTATAGTTCATCTGTAATATTTTATTACTTTTATCTGCTTGAGTATATTAGGAATTAATATACTGTTAACAATAGGACATATTGTACCTCACACTGTAATATCATTTACAAACGGTAAGATGTTCGTGTCAAACAAATGTTGTGGTTTATTAGCAAAACCCTAACAATGATCGGGCAAATTACTGAACGTTCAGACATACAGAAATTAAACCAAAATATTCATTTGCATGCATTTCCATCACACGCACCCCACGACCAGTTTCGTGCTGTTTGCACTCATCAGGTATGGACTGTACGATCAGGATCCGCATGCGCTTGAAATAGTGGACGAATGGTTAACAAGTAGCGCTTGTATGCCACTGTTGGATATGGCTGGTACGACCAAAATGTTCAATCACATGTGTCCAAACACATGTTTAATGAGGTTAAACTCATAAACATGAACCAAAATATTCATTTGCATACATTTCCATCACACACCCCACGACTGGTCTCGTGCTGTTCGCTAAAGTCTTACAGATCCTGCTAAAAGTTTTAGTTGATAGAGTTAACTCCGAATCTCAATGTGGTTTCTGCAAGGGAAGATAAATTGTTTACATGATCTTCTCCCTGAGACAACTTCAAGAAAAGTGTCGGGAACAGCGTTTGCCATTATACCGAAAGCATTTGACTATGTCTGTTGGGAGACTGCTCAAACTCGTTCTTTCGTTCCACTCTGCCATGAAGGACAGTACTTTTTAACGGTTGCAGTCCAGAAGCCTTTAAAATTCGCCGAAGCGTCAAACATTGGCGTGTTCTTTATCTCACACTATTCGGCATTTTCTTTGCTCTGCTTTTGAAGCACGCTTTTAGGACAATTACAAAAGGTATTTACCTACGCACGCGAAGTGATGGCAAGCTTTTTAAGCTGAACCAACTGAGAGCACAAACCAAGTTGACATGTAAAAACAAATATGATTATATTCAGAGCTTGCGTACTAAATGCTTTACTGTACGGCAGTGAAACCTGGACTATCCACGCAAGACACGAACGAAGCTGAATGCTCTCCATCTACGAAGCATCCGTCGTATCTTGAACATATCGTGGATGTACGAATTGACTAATGCTGAAGTGCCTTTAAAAGGTGGTATACAGAGCACGTTTACCCTGCTACGACAGCGCCACCTACGGTGGCTTGGTCACGTCTACAGAATAGAAAATGGTCGTATTCCAAATAATTTCAAATAATTTTTGAAACACGTTTAAAGCTCTTTATTAATTTCACGTTTGGATAAACTTTTAATTAAGTGGCAACGCCGTTTTAACATATTGGCACTATTTAGTCACACATCAAATAAATATAGAAGAAAAAGAAGAAAAAATTACTTTATCAGTGTACACGAATTTTCAGTATTCTTATAGTAGCGCGCAATAAATACCCGTTATAGCGTTCGTCAGGCAGGAGCTCATGAAAGCGTAGATAGAAATTCAATGCTGACAATCGTTTTAGAACATATCAATTTTGTCTCGCTCACGTTCTACGTTAAGAAGAAACTATGGAAATAAAGTTATACTTGAATGCCACTGTTACATAGGGTTCGTACAACGAATCACCGTGTTCAAACACAGAATCACGAAGTGATTCTTGGTCAAGCACTCAAAACGCTTATGGATGACCAAAGTAATGTGTTGCTTACATGCGGGGGATGTGAGCAACACAAAACTATGGAAATATTTTCATCGCATTTGTGACCTTACTATATCACTTGGAAATCCCCTGCTTTTGAAAACACGTAGCTCAGGTACAGGTTTGTAAGACATAGTTCTTCTCCGAGCTGATATGGTTGATTGCGATCGACCATATCAGCTCGGAGAACAACTATGTCTTACAATCCCTTGCCTTCCTTTCATGCTACACTTGGCTTTCACAATTTCTTGGTTATTGTTTTTTGATGGAGACTATCCTTTGACACACCGAAAATAATTTTTATGACGCGTTCACATTATTCGAAGAAAAAATAGTTTCAGTCCTTTTAATTTGTCTTTTTCCTTATTTTATGACCATGTGTAGAGCATATGTGATTGTCTTTTCTGGTGTGGCATTTAGGACATATCACCTAGGTGCTGACGCGAATAGAACATGATTATTGTTTTTTCGCTACAACCTAATTTTGACTGCCTTAAGTATGGTTTGCCATCATATCCCAGATATGTATTTGCGATTGAAGACTGAAATCTGGGATTATAACTTTGGTGTTTTAAACCAAAATGTGATATTTGGAAATGTGAGAAATTGTACCATACGCCAGATGTGTTTACAAGGTGTCCTAATTCTATTGAATCAAATGCTTTAAGTTTAGAAAATCTATGAATCTTGCCATTATAATTGATGTACTGTTGTATTTAATTCTGATATAGCGGAAATGATTCCGAATAAACACCGAAGACGTAAATATATCGTGCTAAATCTTGAATATAAACAAATTAATCTTCTTCCACTGTCACGTCTATGGATTTGACTACAACTCAGCAGCCGCATTATTGGCAGTCATACATGAACACAATGCTATTTTAATTGGGTAAAATGTAATTCCATAACGAAATTTTCAAATTATTTTCATCAGTATAACAAAAATGCTAATTTATCTAACTCGATCTATTTCAGTTGTTGCTTTTGTACTTTTCAAATGTATCACAAGAATGCATCATCTTAGTGATTAGCAGCAGAAGACCACTAAAATCTCACAATGAACCTGTCAACCACCATTCCAATACTCACACCGGAAATAGCAGAGTACTCATGCCCAATCACGCCGTATGCTAACCAGTCGCAGCACCAGTTTTTCGATTCATTCGAAGGAATACCATTCAACATCATTTTCAACGTGTCTGCGATGCTGGTTGGTTTATTCAATTTATTAACTAATCTCCAAGGTTTGTTTTACAATCTACGCGCTCATGGTTGTCATAAGCAAACGAGGCCGAAGAAAAGGACAGTAAGTTTTGATAATTTTCACCTGTAACTTCATCATGCCATTAAGCTACATTGAAATGCACACACGGTCTTTTGTCAAACTTTGATCTTCCATTGAGATCGACTTCCTTATTTATTAGCATTGAGGCTGATACATCAATTTGCGTGTTTGTCTGCATCGAATTTAAGATAGTGTGAGTAATTCTGTAAAGTCAAAGCCTATTATTTTAAAGCATATGCTAAGCCTAGGTTTTTAAAAGTGATCAGCTGTTATTGCAAAGTTGTTGATACCATAGATCCTCACTCATCTATAATTTTTTTGCACGAAATCGGACAAGCAAAGGAACAATATAGCTGCTGCTAGGATGCTTGTGGAATTAATCGATGATAAATAGAGGCGGGTTTAGCGTCAGAATTGGGTCATACAGCTGGCTCACCAGCTTTCTATTTATAGACAATTTAAGATGTTGGGTGCTTTAATCGTACCTAGTGATATTTGACGATGATTTACAGGGATAGCTTCAAGAACTTCTATCCAAAATGATCGGGAATCCGTCGTAAGTTTTAGCTGTACTTGCTGGGTGATCTGCATAACTGCATTTGAAATCGGCTACCCTGTGCCAGATCTGCTCTGACTTGTACAATGGCATAGTTCACTGGGTCAGGAGCAATGTGATCAGTCTATTTTCTGCAGCAGACTCGTAGCTGACCCGATCCGATGAATCATTCGTTCGCGATCGAACGAAAGTTATGTTCACATTTTTGAAGCATTCTATGCATATTGATAAATGGTTAACATTATTCATTGCTCTCTGTATATTTTGCAGCATGTGATTCGATTTGAAAGTTGTAATCAGCAGTATCGTAACTTTTTAACCAGCAGCTGTATTTCCTTAACGAGCACCTAATAACATTGAATTTAAGGCCTACTGTTTCAATTAAACTCATATTGTTTGTATAGTAATAATAGTTCAACGTTAGTATTTCAACTGCTTAAATGCGAAATGCAAAATTGAGGACAAACAACTGACGCCTCTCGGATGAGAGATAAGTCATACTAAGGACTCTCTGAAAGGCAACAGGTGGTTGTACTATTTATCTGAGTATTTTCAATGATGTACTCATGAATAAAATTGTAGTATACATGTTTGTTTGTTTGCTGCTTTCGATGAAATTACTACATGGTAAGAAGAGAGAGGTTTATCTTTAAATACTGGAAAATTTGCCGAACTTGTGTTCACTAGCATGCGTGGTGAACGTCATGAAGCGATTTGCTCTAATCTCACTTTATCTAGAATTAAGTCCACATACCTGACTAGAGGGAAATACGTCAAGTATCTAGGCGTCGCCATATCTGACAACCCTACTCGGACGCATCATCCTAATACTTTACTTACTAAAGTTCGTACGCTTTCTTTTTACGCATTTCGTCTTCGTTCTCTCGCGTTAAGCCTAAGCTAATTTCACACTTCATATTCTCTTACATATTACCTCATATTCTGTACTGTTCACCTGCTATTTTCCCCGCACTTTTTTCAAAAGACTTTGTGTTACTTAAACGTTGCATCAGGATCATCACACGTGCAAGCTCTATTCCTTATGACGATATTATTGAAAAAATTCCTGAAGCAACATTTTTCCTCTCGCAATCGGTTCATAAATACCATCCGATGCATGAGGATCTTCCACAAAAACTCGTTCAAATCACATCGTACTACCTTTTAGAATGTCATCAAATTGGAGGTAATTTATCCCATTTACTTCACAATCCCTTTGCCAAAGGGAACTGAACTGAATTGAACAATTACAGTCTAATTTATCTCGTTGGTATTATGTGTACATTTTCTGCGAATATTTTTCTTATATATGTAACTTGTAGTTTATTTACTGTATTTTTCAAATGCTGGTGTGACGCTGAAATTTCAAAAATCTTCGAATAAAGCTTCGTTTATCTTCTTCTTCTTAAATTTATTAACACATACGAAACAACTTTGCAAAGACCACAAGCTCTACTTTTTGAGGATAGTTTCAGTTGCACAAACTCGTTTAGATTTTGGGTGCTCTCGTATATCCTGATCAAATTTGAGAGATATTGTTCTGGCTCATGTTTCACTAGAAAGGCTTCGTCATCATGATGTGCTACAAGTTGCTTCGACAAAACCGTGTGAAACGGAGAATTATGTTTTCTGCTGGCATCATGTCACAATGACCACGTCCGAAAAGCTACAGGGACTAGCAATTTGGTTATTCATTACTTGTGTAGCAAAATTATTTCAATCAATCCAATGATTATATCGTGTTACACGAACATGACCATAGAATAAGCTATATTTTGATGTTCAAAGTGTGACAGATGGAGTTTTGTTTACTAAAGATACGTTTTTATCGAGAACGTCATTTAAAATTTGAAAATTTAACATGTGTTTGGACACATGCTTTTAACAGGTTGGTCGTACCAGCCTTATCCAACAGTGGCATACAAGCGCTCCTTGTTTACCATTCTTCCACTGTTTCAAGCGCATGCAGATCCTGATCTTACTGTCCCTACCTGATGAGTGCAAACAGCACGAAACCGGTCGTGGGGTGTGAATGACGGAAAAGCATGCAAATGAATATTTTGGCTAAATTTAGTTATTACTACTGAAGCGCAACCGAGATATGAAATTTCTTGACATTGAACCAACGAGTTGGCAAGGACTTGCTCTTGACTGCTCACTTTAGAGGCACTCTGTAAAGTTTCCTCTCCAAGCAGCGTGCAAATGCCACCGATAAGCCGTGTACCGGCGATCGCTGTGGCTACTCTGGGAGATTTTGTTGCTCCCGAATCGGTTGAAGCGCTGCAGCGCATCAAATCTTCATGCGCTTGTGATGTACATCCATGGTCGACATCGGCCGAAGGAGGCCAAGAACAACAGATTGAATCAAATTTCTTCGCTCACGCTCCTCCTGGTTTTGTATTGCCCGCGTTTATCAAGTTCGTGTGATAATCTCAGGATGGTAAACTAATGTAGCGCGATTTTGACACAGTCAACCCACAATTTTCAAAACCGGTTTCATTCAGTGATCGTGAAAACCATTTTTCAATCTAGTTTATGCCAAAACAAAATTCCTCACTGATTTACTCCGTGAAATTTATTGACTGTTTAATTTGTACTCGGGCTAATCCTTTCTGTGTTTATAAACGAAAATCGCATTTTGCCTGCAACGCGTTATCGTTTTCGCTACAGAGCCGTATTTTCCATGCATCGTGTCACCGAGCCGGGAAGCTCGTTGCCGTCAATCTGGCGCTGTCTTACTATGTCGTAAGTCGTTATTTTTCATTACTACTTTTTTTTAACACAGCCTTACTGTATTGGCTGATCTTGACTTGATTCTGAGTTCTCCGTGAGGAGTAAAAGACTGCAAGGACCTGCCAACTGCTTCTGTTTTCTGCCGTTTTTTACAGTTAAGCTAATGGGATGTTAATTAGCTCCGCTTCTCCTTCAACTGGTCTGCCTCACGTCTGTCTGGTTCTTCTTACCATTTTAGCCTCCTGGTATCCATTCCATTACTTGTCTGCTTTGCACATGACCTACTTAACTCTATTTATTTTCACTATGTCATATCCGATAAGATTTTGATTGGTTCAATTTTTTGAATTTTTCGAACCATTTGCTGTTGGAAATTCAGTACAAGCACTTGTTTGCACGTCTGTAACTTGGTGAGGTTGTGGTTACCTTGCACATCTCAGCCCCTTGAAGAAAGACTGCTTTAACGTTGATGTTAAATATGCGGATCTTAAATCTCTCAGCAAGTAATTTAAAGCTCTGTTTGGGACCCAACTTTTTCAAAGTTTTGCTGGTACGGCACCATACGTTTTCGTCTGCGCTACCATCTCTTTTGACCATGCATCCTAGGTAGACTGAACAATCCGTTTCCACTAGGTTCTCGCTCTGTATTGGCAATGATTGCTCCCGGACTTGGAAACACGATACGGCGGAGTTATTGATGTATCTTGGGCAAATAAATTTATTAAATAATCCAAATACGAATGGTTATTATGAGCTGTATGCATCAATTATGATTATTCTTCAAACGCTCACTCAATCTGCTATCATAAAGCTCTAAAAAATATAACCAGCTTCCGGGTCTTCATATGGTATGCTTCTCGATCAATCAGCAACAATATTTTAGGTGCTAGAGACAAATATCTTGCTAGGCCAAGCTCTACAAAAAATAAAACCGATAATCAAATGGAAATTATGTACGATCTGGGAGTTTTGTCTATTGTTGCGTCTCACGTGCCACTATTCTCTGATGCCACTGTTTCGTCACAACAGACTACGCGTACAGGCCGAGGTTTGGGCTGGTTTGTCGTAGGTTCTGTAAATATACACCAATCAAGTAAACTCAGGTGATGTATGTTTATCCCAACATCCACCTAACTATGATGAGTTTGCTCGTATGATTTTATTCACTCTCACTCAATCAGTCCTCTCCGTGCCGGGTGGCACATGAGGCGAAGACAACCCCACGCCAGTAGTTTCGGTCTGCCGCTGCTTCCGTTGCCGTCTGCACCATGAATACTTGTGCGTGTAGTTCGCGTTCCAACGTTCTGCGCCAAGTTTCCTTGGGCCGTCCCCTTTTTCGTTTACCTTGCGGAAGCCAGTGAATGGCTACCTTCGTATGCGAACTAAGATCCATCCTGCAGACATGACCGAACCATCTCCACCGTCGTCTTTTGACTACGGTAGATACCACCTCCAGACCAGTTTTTCACAGGAGCTCTTCATTCGAAATGGTCTGTGGCCAAAAATCTGTAGAATCTTTCTCAAGCACTTAATTTGAAACACGTTCATTCTGCGCTCAATGGCAGCGGTCGTCTTCCAGCATTCCGATGCATACAGCAACACACTCAGGACGTTGCTCTTGAAGAGTCTGATCTTCGTGTTGGTGCTGAGAGCGGAGGATTTCCAAATAGAATTCAGCATGCATAATGCTTGGTTCGCCGTCTCGATCCTTCTCCTGACCTCATCTTCACAGTCACCATTTACAGTCAGTTTGCTCACAAGGTAGACTGTATCTGTAACCTCACTGAGCGGTTGAACGTCCACGAAATTTTCGGATCTGTTGTCATCGTTTCCGTAGCAATGTAGCTTTCACGGGATAGGTTTGCTAGCCCTAAGCCCAACCCTCCTCCTTTCTCAGACGGGCTTGGGACCGTCCTTGGCGGAGTTTCGTATGATTTTATAGCACGAGAAAATTTGATTGAGATACCTATAATATTATGTAAACCCGCAATGACCCACTTGGCAAACACGTAACACTTAAGAAGGTTATTGTTTTGCTTAAACTAGTTTAGTAAAGCCCCAGTGATACTAGAGTCCTTAAAACTTGGGTTATAAACAGGTAAGTGCTGCCTGAAATCGGTGATACTTCAAAGTAGGGTTCCTGCATGCTCTAGGCCTTTGCTTTAAAAACTTTTGATCGGTTTTATGTTTTCCAAGCAGCTCGACATAACAAACAGATCATCGTTAAATATTTCTTCATGTTTGAAAATGGGCGTGAATTAGCATTTTCAACTTGCGCGTAAAAATTTATTTCTTAACTCGGGAAAGTAACAGGTTTAGCATCTGGATGAAGCTTTTTTATCAAGTGAATAAGAAAATATTTAACGATGGCGTCAGTCTTAATGACATCGTAATATCGAGTCGACTGAAAAGAGGTCATATTTATTTTAAAATAACCGCTTCCCCTACATTATAGTGCAACAGAAATCTACGAGTTGAGTAATAAAACTAGTACAAAATTTCTACTATCTCCAGTTCAAAACGTGGTATCAAAGAGAATGTGTGTTAAATCCAAAATTTGCCTCTGTTTAGACAGCGGGATGCAGCGATAAAGAATCAAGATTTTATGGTGAAAAAAAACAATTGCTTTACATATACCATTGAATGACAACTATTAAGAAAAAGAAAATGTAATCAGAAACACATTGTTGCCTGTTTGTCTGGGTTCATGTTGATTCAATACACAGGGCCAATTATGGGGTGTTGTTTGATATATGCATCTAGTTTTGCTTCAAAAACATCAAATGTTATTGCATTCACAACATCTTGCGGTAGTGCATTCCATAGAAAGCAGATACGTACAGAGAAGAAATGGAGCCCTGCAGTCAAGTCTTGAGTGCGGTATTGCGAGGCAACTTGAGTGACTACGTGTATTCCGAGGGGAGATTATTTTTATTAGATCTCGGAGCGGGTGGTTTTCGATTCGCAGTGTTTTGTAAGCCAGAATAACGTCGCTCCTCATTCGCCTCTGTGTAAAATTTGTCTATGTTTAGACAGTGGGATGCAGCAATGTGACATTCTGTGACCACTTGCAAACCAGTCAACTCCAACGCTAATCGCGTTCACGTACGAATCCCACAATACAGGTGAACATCAATCTGCCAAACGTGTTCATTACGCACATGTCAAAGAACAAAACACGTGCCCATCTTATGTAGAAGAATCTCGTTATCACAACACTGACCTGAAATATGATTGTCCTGGTTGTCAATTCGATCTACTTTGTCAATCGATTTCCACTCAAGCTTTCAATTCAAGACCACACCACGAAGTTTAATCGATCTTGACCGATCTCGCATATCGTTCGTTAGTGACTGACGTTGTCTATCTTCTCATATTTTTGATTATGTTGTCGCTCGAACCGATTGAAATCAATCTTTCCGAAATTCAAACTTATTACGGGTTCGCGATTGAGGTCGTATGTATGATAGCACAAGCCTGATCCAGGCAAAGTGCCGTACAGCCAGAGACTGCACGTGGGCTAAAATACTGTCAGGTTGCCCAGGCCTAGACAGATATGAGGTGGGAATAGAAATGGTAGTGAGACTCCAGCGTGTTTCAGCATGAAGCTTATTACCGTTGGCCAATCAATTTAGCACGATGTTAGCCGTACAGCACAGAAATGCTACACGATTGCACATCTGTGCGGGTTGAGGTCGTCGATTGTTTCGGCCGGAGGACGGTCTTCTACATATCACCTGAAAGCCCTTGATAAGCACAACTTCATGCATGTTTTTATTTCCTTCCAATTGAACAGGAAAGACGAAGTGCTTCATCATGCGGGTCTTGACGGTGCCGCTTATTTGCAGACGGTAGAAGGCTCGGCGTTGATGTTGTTCACCCTGGTACCGTTCCTTTGTATTGCACTTCCCATGTATTACATCACAGGACACTCTGGTACGTCCATATCCATTTTTTAATAGTATAATTTATATTACACACCATTTTTGTATACACTTCGTGGGATTTGGATGCTTCCAGGAATTGACACTGTACAATAGTACAATTTCCACGTGTTCACGTGCTACCTTGAACTACATGCATGAAAACGAGCACGTGAAAAATCGATCATCTAACAAAATAAATTAAACCGTAGGCCTAAATTTCAAGCTTTGAGTTCACGTTTTTCACAAGGGTTTCGTTTCTCTTGTAACGAATTAGAAACGGGTAGCCTCGTAATCGACATGTTGGGTGTGACCTTGAAATATACCGAGTTCAAGAACACGTGACTAGAACTTACCTTGGACTGCCGATCGATATATCGCACTTCATTAGGGTTTGGGAAATCTGTCACTAATCGATCTCATCTAAATCTTGGCTCACATGAAATTTTGATTCACTTTAATGCTGCGAAAATTCCCAATGATCAAGTAAATGTTTTGTGGCATAGCATACGTTCAAAAGTTTTCGCATACTCACGCGCTAATGACGTATTGCTATGGGCTCGAAACAATGCAAATGTGCTTTTATCTCAAGGCTTAATATATTGCTCATAAATTAGGATTAAAAGCTGATGTATTGTAACTCGATTTACAAATTTAAATGCTAAATTTTCCTTCCTTGACACCAGATTAAACAGGAAAATATACTGGATCTGTTCCCATTGTCTAAAACGTTGTAGCAACCACCAAAAGACACATGGAAGAGACTAAATTATTTGTCGTTACCGACCACAAATGCAAAGTATTAAACCAGTAACGTTGAATAATTGAGTTTTTCTGCTTTTCCACCACACACACACTGCTGCGCACCTTGGTGCAGCAAATCGTACATCTGGAAAACAGTGTCCATGAAACACAGTTCAAACATATACCAGAAGACGTACGAAGCACAGCGTTCATTGTTTTGGTGGTAACAAAAATCTCTTTGAATTCATTCAACACAACTTGTATAACTGCATAGTAGGTCACTGCAAATCAAGTTACCAGCCTTTAAGAGAATTTTCCCGCTGAGCATCAATCGAACGCACGTGGTGCCAATGAATCGAGGGTTTTCGTGTCCCCTGGCAACCTTCTACAACTCGCACCAAAAGCCTAGCACTCGATAAAGCGAAATCACATTCTATGTAAATTTAATCGTACGAGCAGCAATCGTACTCAACCTCACCACAAGTGGCCAATAGCACCATGGTTGAACAAATTCTGGGTGGATCATTGATGCTACTGTCATGCGATGTTGGCTCTGGCTAAATAACCTACTTATTTCACTCCACCTCGGTACCTTGCTTCAATGATAATTATACTAACGAGTCATTATTTTTAAATCCAGCTTCCAGCTTCCAACGAATGACTATATCGAACCTGGATAACCTGAGTCCGTGAGTTTCTTGCTCTTGCACCGTGTTGGTTATTTTCAATTCATCTACGAAAATTTCATGTGGATAGAACCAAGATAGATGGAATTTGAAGTTTAGTTAGAAAACAAATTTGCAGTAGAAATTCTGAGGGGGCACACTGGCTGGATTTGCTAAGGAAATAGAGTGTTTCTGTTACGCATTGAATTTATTCTCTCAAAGTTAAACTACGAACAGCGCAATACTCTCTTGCTTGTACTGTTTTAAATTATCAAGTTAAAATGTGTCGAACGATGACACTGGGATGACTAGCTAGCAAGCCTGACGCTGACTCGGCTGTGAACGGTTGGCTTCACATGAAATGGTTGAGCACTTATATGGAAACCTGTCCGAAGCTGCTGGTTGATTGTTACACTTAGATATTCAATTCAATTCAATTTTAATGGTGGAAAAAGCATATAGCTTAACAAAAACCACAGAATAATATGGCAATTACGAATAACATGGGTAGTAAAGCGGGATTTGTTTGCTTACTGAGCATTTCAGGAATCAAGTAAAAATCCATAGGACAGAAACAGTTTTCAAAGTTCAAAGCTTTTATGATGTAAAATATATAGGTTTAATGTTTGGATTGGTCGACATGAAGTTGTCCAAATTCGATTTGAATATATCCAAGTTGGGTGAATGTGCAACATTACATGGTAGGGAGTTCCAGGTAAAGCATACACGTACAGAATATTGAACATAAGAATCAAATCACCTCTAAGACGGTGGTAGCGAGAGTCGAATAGATCTAGGTTTGTAATACGATCTTCGTATTGTTTGTGCATTAAACCGCGTACGAGCTTGGTGGTCCGATGATATATTCTCTGCAAGCGGCTGATGTCCTTCTGTAGCCAGGGCGACCAAGCCTGAACCGCATACTTCATGGTTGGCCTCTAGTACGTATTAATTATTCGATGAACGGTTTGCTTCGTGAAACTCCCAAACACGCGTTTTAGCAGAAGCAGTACTCGTGACGTCTTTTCACAGACGGCTGTGGCGTTATGTGACGGTTTCAAAGTGCTGCTCACCCACGCACGCAAATGTGGCAACTCACATCCCTTGCACTATCACTTCACTCCTGATTGCTGATCGCTTACACTTTTCAAGTGAAAAATGAGGCGTGTTTCAGTGATCAGTGAGAACGTAAAATGTGGCAAATCTTGTTACACCTTGAAGCCACGTCCAATCAACCAAACATATTTCTAATTACAAGAAATATTGACGCTAGTATTAGCTAGTCAAAGCCTACTTTACAAATAAAATAGACTGAAGCGGCTGGGCAAAAAATCAGTAAACTGTAAATGTGATATCGACATCGGAAAAAATTCAGCATCCTTATGAATTGTTTAAAGGCTACCACCGGTAATTGAAAACATTTACTTGCGTTTCAAACTGTGGGAGAATATTATGTTTAACTTTGGGTTCTATTATCTATTTAGTTTACTATTACCCCTGATAGTTGATATATTCATCACATTGCCCTTTCAATTAGGTGGAATTTTCCGTGCGATGCATTTTCTTTTTACCGTATCTGTTCGTGGACTAATATATACAGTGTGATGATCACTTGTAAAATTGACTCTCATCTGTCCATCGAACATCTAATTATCAAGCTGACGCGTTTAGGCGTGCTTTGAACTCAAAGTGCTTGTTCTTTTTACACTGTGCACAACGTGTAGGGAGAGATGATCTGCAATATGCAATTTGGTGTTTTATAGCATATCTGGTGTAGCGTGTGTTAAGTTAGCTGAAGATCTCCGCATTTGAAACAGTTTTGTAATTCGCACGTTGCATAATCGCACTCAGAGATTGGTTGTCTGTGCGCGTTAAAGCATCGCTTAGCCGGATCAAAATCCATTTACGGGTGAAGTTCAACTCAAAACATAATTGGGGATCTGCAAAGTCACTTGAGAGCAAAACAGCAAGCTCTTAGTTTAGATGAACTGATTATAGTCCAAAGTACGGTGTTGCTCACATCCCCCGCACTTACACACCACTATCGGTTTCTGGTTGTTTGTCGTCATCAGGTGGAGACAGTAAGATTAGGTTCAGTGAGCCTTGAAACAGTGGATAAGTGTTAAACAAAGTTATACTTGAATGCCACTGTTACATAGTGTTCGTACAACGAACCACAGTGGTCATCCATAAGCGCCTTGAGTGCTTGACCAAGAATCACTTTGTGATTCTGTTTATAGTCCATTTTTCAACAATTGCCACACTTCACCCCATATCACGTTGGCTCGTTAAACATGTTAGATTTTCTTTTCACTTAGAATATGCCACATTGTTTTAGTCGACCAGCTTGAAAGAATTAGACCAAATGGTGACCAACAGCTTCACGGTTCACCCGATGCACCTCAGATTTTGTTTGCACGTGTTTTTGCGCACCCTGTGCACTTTAAAGCCTCATCTGTTCAATCTAGTTTGTGTGATGAGTGAAACCGTTGTTTTTTCATAGCTAACTGTGTTACTGTGTAACTGTCCATGAATTTCAAAGAGTTTAAAAGGTATTACGTATCTACGTGGAGAAATCTGCCTTTGTAATGAGAATCAATTGCTCAGTCTATTATGGAGTCCATTTTGCTTCATTGCAAACGAAATTCACATTCAACCCCCACTCTCTCGATCATAATGAATATTAACCTCAACTAAAATCCGTACTTACTTGCATTTTCATCGCAATCACTACATTAACCGTTGATATTTCGTCTCGGTACCTGGCGTGAATTCGTTCCTATCTGATTATTGCCGTTCCAGTTTACTAGCTTGGTTCATCTGGGCGGTCACGGTGTTCTGTTCGGTATTGTACCTCGCTTGCTCGGTATATCAAATCGGATATGCCCAAGACTGGCCGAGACGACGCAAAGTTTGCAAATTGTGGAACCCACAGGCACACATGGATTGTGCATCGCAATCCGTTTCAGCTTCAGCAGAATGTCAATGCCACCTGGTGAATCAAGTAAGTTAAAGCGTGGTGAAAAATGTTTGGGACCGATCATTGCTATGACAATGAAATTTGAACCCGATCGGTCAGATCAATTTTTGGCTAGCGTTCCGCTCCTGACTATCATTCTTTGTCTGACCAAGCTTCTGTGTCAGAGACGAAACGTTAGCCAAAACAGCTTTTACAGATGGCCATCAAATATCATTTAAATGGTGATGTTTTTGTTGCTCACGTCTCCCACGCTTTATCTCAAATTTTGTCAACGTCGAACTGTTGATTAGATACATACGGGGTTGGACAAAATGTTGAAAACATCAAGGGTTTTTTGCCATCAAAATCTTTGAACATGTTAAGAACACTTGAGAACCACATGACAAAAACAAGCGAAATGCCTCGCTTTTAAAGACGGTACCACCTCAAAATTAACGGGGGCTTTTGTTTCGGAAAAATACCTCCTTAACAAGACACAGACCTTCGTGAAAATTGTTTGAAAGAAAACCTCGGAATCTAAACCGAACTGTTAGAAAGGATTAGAATAATATGGTTCATACTTCCCTGTATGGGTCAATCAATATATGCACTTATAACGTATGTTCATCGAATACAAAGCATAGAGCAATATGATGAGGGGAGCTTATGAATTTTTACTCATCCACAAATATTCGAATCATTAACGTTGGTGATCAACAAGCACGACACTACCTTGTAAACTTTGCCGAAGAGGTTGCTACGGTAAAGTCGTCCTTACACGAATAGAGACGACAAAACAATACACGCAACCATTAGTGAAATTTATATTCGATGGATAAACAATCGCATTCAAAAGTAAGTTGTCACACACAGGTTTTTATGCTACATACTGACTTTGATATTATCATGCTTTCGTAACACGATTGCATTACACAATGATCTATGTACTTCCCCGAGTTGATCATCAATATGTTGTGATATACCAGAGTGGATTTGTTAGTGTAGTTAGTTGAGTGAGTAACGGTAGAAGGTAAACTGTTCCAAGTAAAACAGACACGGACAGAATGAAAATTCCGTCTACATTTTACTGCATTCACTGCATAAATTCTACATCTTTCTTGACCTAAGGAGAACGGGAATACACAGCGTATTCCAAGTATGTATTCATGATTAGTGGGATTATCTTGGGAGAAAATTCCCCAGATGCCCGTTTGAGTAGATTGAAGACACGGAATGCTTTTGCAAAGGCATTGTTTGAAGTGAGGTTTTCAAGCTGGAGCATATCCAGTCACTCAAAAAATTAAGATTGATACAAACAACCTTCTGATATGAATTCCTCACTAAAAACAAATCGATCGTTAATATTTACGGAATTGATCTGCTTCTCGAATATCGTTTTTAGTACGTTTCCTCTCACAAGTGGATGCAGTAATAATCCATTCAGTAAGCCTCGAAAGTGTGTTGGAGGTAAAGCGGGGTTTTCCCTGAGATTAGCCTTACTCTCATATCATTATAAGATTGCAATAAAAAATTTATAACTAGGCCAAACCTGACCTGATTTCCACCAACCAATGAAAAATTTCGAACCCACAACGGGGATGACGACTCCATTAGACTACACAAATTCGACTCATAGCTCGAAAGTTATCGTTTACCTATTGCACCTGGAATCAGAATGAAAAAATAGGTACGGTTGTAATCGTTGAGATAGATCGTAACGTCTTTTTATTCAGCGTTATTCGTTCTTTGCAAATGAGGTGCTCTGAATTGTAATACTTTTGAAAGATTCAAGATTTTTGGAGAAAAAACAAATAACCATATAATAACATAGAATATACGTATAAAATTTGAATAAACCATACTTCCATATTTCGATCCATGTTGTTTGATAGTGGAGTAACAATAATTCCACGTATAACAGGGTGGGCAATGTTGGGGAAAACTCTACGTTTTTGATAAATTTGTTTTTCATCTGCGTGTGTGTAATGGAAACACTGACGGTTCTGTTAACGGAAGCCATCTCAGTGTTATTCTCCATAAAATTTCATAATGGATTCGTGTACCTTTAGCAAACACAACATTGCTGTAACATAATTATATCTCGGTTAGGGTTCAAGCTTATTCAATTCCAAGTGTCTCGCAACAATAGACCGCCAGCTTAATAATTAAATTCTAATTTAAGTACCAACTTTCAAGCCATAACTTAAATATGATTAGTTCCAAAATCTGATGACGGAGAAAATCCTTCTGTTTTTATAATTTTTTAAAACCGAAAATAATACAATGTATTGTGGTGCTCACATCCCCATCCCTTACACACCACTGCCGGTTTCTGGTTGTTTGACGTCATCAGGTGGATACAGTAAGATCAGGTTCAGTGAGCCTTGAAAATAATACATTTTTGCAGTGACAGAATTGAAAGAATATGAGCATATTTCTATCAATAGCTGTGTGCTCTGTCCGATGCATCGCACAGGTGCACGGTACTCTCGCACGCTTACTCTTGACCTAAACCAGGTTCACCATGAGTTCCATATCGATCCATCAATCGACAGAACTGAACTTTATTTCTTCATGTGGTGTTCAGCTCACATATCGATTTCATTGAGAGAACACGTTATTCTTATTCAGTTATATCGCGCAGCAGTGGCTTTCGAAAATGTAGAATTTGCAGAACGAATCATCATCAGTGAATCATAATCAAAAGGCGCTCTGGTATCTTGATAATTTAGTTTCGTTTATATGTACTGTCGGACTGCGTTTTGTCGATGCGGGTGGTTGATTGAACTTTCGTTCGATTTACTCGATCATATCAGTTTACAATCGTTCGATGAACTCGATTGATCCTTCTCCTTCTAATCCGAAATTAAACTGGCACGACAAGCCAATGAAGAAACAACCTCAAAATATTCTTTGGCAAGAAGGTTATTTACGAGAGTGAATTTATATGTAAATTAAGCGTATGTTAGCAGTTTTGTATTCTAGATTTTTAAGACAGTATGCCAGACAATCCTTCACTCTATGCTTTCAAAAAGCCACTTTTGGTAAACATTTATAGCAATCTAGGACCACATCGATTCAAAATGGATAGGGTTATTTTTTTAAATTATTTTACGCTTTATTTTCATTTTTCCCCTCGCGCAATGACTTTGAGATATCTTATAACCATAGTAACTCGACTAATTTGTGTTTTTCGATTGTCTCAACAATCTAGCTTTCTTATCTCTAGGGATTTAAATTTTTAATCTCTAATGAGCGTGCGGTAGAGAGATACTGTAGGGAAATTATGTCAGGTCGGATTGTGTTTCCGGTCGCAAAGTCAATTATATTTCTGGCTCAAGCTTCTAGGACACTCGATGAAACGCTAAACGCATTTCCAATACTTAATGAACCTAATCTTTACACGATTACGCAATTATTTAGACAAGGTTGGGGTACACTTATCCGAAGGCCCTTATAAACGGATAGATAATGGCAAAATGAAAAAGGTATTGAATAACTGCAAAATGGTAGTCTCTAGGTTCTTACGTAGCGTTAAGGAGAGTTTAGGAAAGGGCTTATGGTATAACCTGTATCCGAAGTCTGCTCTAAATCCTAGATTCTACCTAAAATACACAAAGAAGGCATTTCTGTGAGATCTATCGTCAATGGTATCGAATCACCTGCGCATGTGTTAACTAGACATTTGACTTATTTTTTGAAACCTTTAGTTGGCAATACAGCCTCGTTTATGAAGAACGCATGTGACTTTGCAGCACGCTTAAAGTCGGTAACAATAGATAACGATGAAATAATGGTTAGTTTTGATGCTAGCGTTTTGTTCACCAACGTCGATACAACGAGTGCGTTACAACTAGCTAGACGAGTCTTGGTACCCAATGCCAGTTTTTCAGATCGCACAAACTTGAGCGTCTGGCAAATTATCAACGGTGTATCGATCTGCCTAAGCATAAACCACTTCTTATTTAATGAGCGCCTTGAGTGCTTGACCTGGAATCACCATGTGATTCTGTGTTTTTGAACACCGTGGTTCGTTGTACGAACCCTATGTAACAGTGGCATTGAAGTATAACTTTGATGTTCTCCATCTTTTCATGCGTTCAGACAGGCTGTAATTTCAATCAGTTTAATATAATCTGTCTGTAGCCTAAATACCTGTTGGTTTTCAATAGCTATTGTTGTTTTTGCTTGCTCTTGTTTTTATCACTGGATCGTGTCTTAACTATCGTCCTATCTCTTGATTGGCACTCCTTACTAGTGTACTTCACAGAACGTCTGAATTGAGCCCCATGTGAGCAATACCGAGAAATTCACAGTCGAAGGGTAATTGATTACAATCACGTATAGCTTTGCTATGGTGCTTGTGCCTACCGTGGCATGTGCATTTCCTGAACAAGTTTTGTTCCGCCAACTAATTCAAACTTCTAACCAATTCAACGTTATCCACTGTGTCTGATCAAGTTTATGAAGGAACCTTCATTTTCCTGGAAGACATCCATGTGTTTACCAGACGCGACGAGATAACCTTGTCAAGCGGTCACCGTTTTACAACGAAAGCTATAACTGTGTGTGTGTTTCGGTGCCCATTTTATACGCTTGCTGACAGGTCGAGTTATTTCAACCTCTCCTGCGCTGTGGAGTGTGATCAAATCTTCCTGTGCCATGAGATATTCACCCAATAATGAGATTTTATCCTCGATTCCTCGATTAACTCTTTTCTATTTCAGATACCAAATGTCCTCTTGTTGTCCGGCGTACAGGTTGTGTCGGAAAATGATTTGTACAAACGACTAAAAGCGTTCTTTTCGTGAGTGATAATTTGTTGAGCATGTTCTTTGCTTTTGGTTATTATTCAGAATTAGGCTTCAGTTATTTTCGCGGTTTTATGCGTAAAGCTACACTTGCGTTCGCTAACTGTTCAGGCTTGAATACGTTTATCGATTAACTCCCTTCAAATAATGAATGGCACAAACTTCTTTTGCAACGCGCGAGTGTGTGCCCTCTCAATTGACACTCTCGCATGCCCGGTTATTGCAAAACACACAGGACTTCACCAGATTAGAGAATGAATCATTGAGGTACTCGATCTACATTAGCTATAGAATTCTATCACGAAAGTCATCTGGTTTTCGAAGAACGTAATCAGCCGCTCGGCAAATGAGCTTTCTAGGCAATCCGAATACTGCAAGGACTTACAAGCCTTAAATCTGGCAGACGACCAAGCAAACCGAAAGAATCCACGTGCGATGAGATGCTCTAAGGTAACCGAAAAATCGATACGGGAGGAAAAATGTAGCAAATTTACAATCGTAAATCACTTCTGATGTCATTGAACAATTGTTTTGTTATCTCTTTAAGACCGCATAGCTCCAGCGGTTTCATTAATTGAAACGAAACCTTGGCAAGAAAATAGGGTGTGCCTAAGCAAAATTGACATTACTACCTTTTCGTGAATCACTTCCTCGGCTATACGTTTGGCCATCGTATCACAAACCTCTTCCTTTCATAAACTAATTAAGATGAACCTTCGTTGATCATCGCTCTTATTCCGCTAACTTTTAATTCGTTGTATTAAGTACCCTTTGTCGAAAGGCTTTCGTTAGCCCTCTGTTATTTAGCCTTCAATGTCACGTTCGTTAAAACTATGTGAAGCGATGGTTGCCTCGACGTCGGCCACTGTTTATAATTTCGGCTATCAAAAAGTTCCACCGATCCCGGCATACATGTTTGGACAACTTCCATCTCTTTGTTCACCACCCACTTCCAACCTCTAATCCAATTTGGACGCGCTGTTCGATCCAGCTATAATCGTTTCATACCGGGTCACTGAGAAAGTGTTCGCAGAAATCGATTTCCTTGATTAGAATTAAAATCGATTATTTCTATTACAAACACTTAGCAATTGTTCCACACCAAATCGTTAAGGTTCTTGAGAGAACTTTGTCAGGTGAATTTATGTATGAAATTCTATCGATTAGTTATCAGCGTTTTTTAAATGGCTTTTCGGAACATGCGTGAATCCGCAACCCAAATGTCTTATTGGATTTCGATACTAGAAATTAACATGGATATTTTGGGAGTTTGTTATCAGTCAACCAGGAATAAAATAATCCGCAAAATTGCTTCAACAAGCCTGCAAGGTAATTGCAAATATTTGAGACCGATAGGGAATCCGTAATCATGAAAAGAAAGTTTTCAATGAATCGGTTAGAGCAGATCTTTGGTAACATTTCGTTTTGATACAGAATCTTCGTCAGACCAAGGGTGCCAGTACGAAGAGGGTTCGGGTTTAAATGGCATTTTAGTAACCAATCCTAAGTTACGCAAGATAGATATGCGAGATCAAGACGATTGCGTTAATTCATCAGCGAGAAACCGGTTGTGGTGTGCATGCGCGGGGGATGTGAGCAACACATTACTTTGGTCATCCATAAGCGCCTTGATTGCTCGACCAAAAATCACTATGAGATTCTGTGTTTGAACATCGCGGTTCCTTGTACAGACCATATCAAACAGTGGCGTTCAAGTATAACCTTGTTTACCATTTAATAACTGTTTCAAGGCTCACTGAACCTAATCTTACTGTTTCCACCTGATGACGGCAAACCGCCAGAAACCGTTAGTGGTGTGTCAGTACGAGGGATGTGAACAACATATTACACCGGCCCTCATTTGCTTATTTTGTGTGCACGTGCAAACCGCGTCAGCCGACTGACTGCATGCGTAATCCATCTGCACATTGGGCATTATGCACGTTAATCTTTACATGCTGCAGAACCGAACGCCAGATTGTTGAGATATCCGCCCCATCCACCTTGTTCAACGCATTCGCCCCAGCCCGCGTTATTTCAACGGCCTCAGTGTCAAGTCTATCCGTATAAGATTTCACACCCCGCCTTATCATCTCCACGTTATCAAGATCAATGCTGTGACCCGTTTCAAGCACATGTTCATCTAGGGCAGAATTCCGAATCAGTGATTGGTACTCACTCGCGGTTACTTTCCTATTCCATTTCTATGTCCGTTTACTCTAGTGCAAAGTTCTCTCGACGTTTGCCCAATGTAAACACCCGGGCAACCCTTAGTCTTGATTTTGTAGATACACTTCGTTGCACAAACTAAAGAAGCATTATCTTTTCATGTCCTCACACCTGTTTCACAGTGTGAGAATTATGCATCACTTTTCTTAACCTAATCGTGAACAGTGGTGTTAAAAACGATCCCCAAATTAGAGTGGCTTATTTATGCTCAACAACTATTTGCAGAATCAGTGTGGGCCAGCCCATGCGATTATTGTTCTTCCACCGATTGGAATTCATTTGAACCTCGGGGTGCCCAGAGCAAGTCATTGATATTCCCAAAAAAATTATTCGTGTGCTGTGTCTTCAAGCTGTCAATAGAAAAACGATACATCAGTAAAGTATGGTGTTGCTCACATCCCCCGCACTTACACACCACTACCAGTTTCTGGCTGCTTGCCTTCATCAGGTGGAGACAGGTAGATTAGTTTCAGTTATCCTTAAAACAATGGATAAGTGGTAAACAAAGTTATACTTCAATGCCCCTGTTACAAAGGGTTCGTATAACAAACCACTGTGTTCGAACACATAGTGATTCCTGGTCAAGCACTCAAGGCGCATATATTTGACCAAAGTATTATGTTGCTCACATCTCCCGTACTTACATACCACTACCCGTTTCTAGCGGTTTGCCGCCATCAGGTGGAGAGAGTAAGGTTAGGTTCAGTAAGCCTTGAAACAGTGGATAAGTGGTAAACAAAGTTCTACTTGAATGCCGTTGTTACATAGGGTTCGTACAACGAACCACGATGTTCAAACGCCGAATCACAAAATGATTCTTGGTCAAACACTCGAGGCGCTTATGGTTAAACAAACTGATGTGTTGCTCACATCCCAGCGCTTATATGTTCAAACGCCGAATCACAAAATGATTCTTGGTCAAACACTCGAGGCGCTTATGGTTAAACAAACTGATGTGTTGCTCACATCCCAGCGCTTATACTCCACTACCGGTTTCTGGCTGTTTGCCTTCATCAGGTGGAGACAGTAAGATTAGGTTCAGTGAGCTATATAGGTTCAGTGATATATCTGATCTATCCTATTCCCTTTGCCGTACGTGATTACTAAAAGCGGAAGTGTGCATCATTCTGATTGGTTTGAACAACCTCTAATGGAAAAATTCACGCAGGCATTTAGTCACATCATTCAATGGGCATTCGGAAATTCACTTATCTAGAACCGATTTTCAAATTTACTCCTATATGAAGAATAATCTTCCTGAAATTTAAATCAAATCATTTCAGTCTTTGAGGATGTGACCTAGTGAACATTTCCTCAATAAATATCCCGCGTTATGACACAGATTGCTAGATCATTAATCCACAAACGCTCCGTGAACTGTACACGCATGAAACTATCTACTGATAAATGAATGCAATGTTTAGCGTTTTCAGAATTAAATTTGGATACACCGTAATCAAGACCATCCAAATAAATGCAACAACTTAACGCGTATGGTCAAAAGATGGGTCGCAAATATTTTTCACATTGTGAGTGTCTTTTAACTCGATTTATGCCGCATGATGTGACTGCGACAGATTTGTCTTGCATGTCTCAGAAAACGATTTCTGATGGGTATATTTCACAATGCCGCTCATCATTTAAGTCCACCTACAAGGTCGTTCAAAGCGAAAATCAACTTGACCTCAGATCACGCAAACATTTTGGTGTATTTTATGATTCGTTTGTTCTTGTTTATGGTCCAAAAGTAAGCTAAGCATATTGGGTGCTGCATTCGTGTAATTATTTTCTTTTCACAGTTCAATCGACCCTCCCGTATCGATCCAATGGGTTCATGCGGTAAAAGATCAAACACGAACAATGCATTTGGAGAAGCGCAGGTATGTTCAAAATACCCTATGAGAGTATCTATCAAACGTAAAATGCCTCAATTGAGATTGACACTTACTTATTTTGCCACAGTGAACATTTTGTGTGGTGTAATACATTGACCGGTTACACTAACCGTAATCATTTCACTTTCCCATTCACTTATCGTGCTGTCATGACATACTGAGGAGATAGGCTTAGGTAGGATAAACTATTCACTAAACTAAAGGTCTTTGTTCAGTTGTTGTTGGCCTCCTTCGGTCGATGTCGATCATGGATGTACATCACAATCGCATGAATTTTCATTTTCTACAGCTTTTTGAATGACTAAACAGTCCGATTCGGGAGCAGCGCTTGCAACGATGGTCAGAACTTGCTTGTAGGGCGCCAGTTGCACGCCGGCGGCGTGATCTGCGTTCATCAGCCAGGAGCTGTATTTGCTCTTCCCCGGCTTGCAGTCGACGCTTCACACAATGCCTCCAATGTGAGCGGTCAAGAGCAAGTTCTTACCAACTCGCGGGGTCCATGCCAAGAGCTTTCATATATTTTTTGCTGACGTCTTTGCACCGCAAGCGCGGTTTACCCAATGGTTGACTTCCTAATTGCAACTCACCATAAAGTAGATGTTTCGACATATGACCATTTTCCATTCTGTTGACATGACCAAGCCACCGCAGGCGGCGCTGTCTTAATAGATCGAACATGCTCTGTAGACCAGCTTTTGAAAGCACTTCAGCATTAGTCAATGTTCAAGATACGACGGATGCTTCGTAGATGGAAAGCATTCCACTTCCGTTCGTGTCTTGCGTGGGTGGTCCAGGTTTCACTACCGTACAGTAAAGCATTTAGTACGCACGCGCTTTATACCATCATCTTAGTCTTTACAGTCAGCTTGCGGTTACCCCAAACACGAGAGTTCAATCGGGACAAAATGACAGCTGCTCTGTCAGCCCGCTTATCAATCTCCGTGTCTAGCGAGATGTTCAATCTGTCAGTTTTCAAAAGTGATGATTGGAGGCGATACAGTCCCTTGACCAAGGACTTTTGTCTTGTTCAGTAATTCTATGTAGTTAGCGGAAAGGTTGATTAGAATCAACTTAGATTGTTTGAAGTTTGATCCAATTGGCGCATCAAGGACCTTTGGGGAAAATGAGTTTTAAACGAAGCAAACGCGATCCAGTAAACGGGATTTATCAAGGGAGCCGTGCGATTGGTTGTTACTTGAGATTTTTTATTCTTTTATAATTATTTGATTTGGCTGAGAAAATGAATGTTCTTCCTCGTATCAAAAGAATATGCCCCGATTTTTAAGTTGCTCCTCTATTGTATGGGTTGTGATATGTACTAGGTATGTGTCGATCAAGCGCTTTCGAGTGATATCCCGAAAATATCCTCCAATAAGACCAGGATACCCCGCAAAGACCACTGACTATTATCGTTTGCCAACAGAAAGATCGGGTTTAGTAACAACCTGTCAGGAATATTGAGAGGTTGGAGGACGTTAGCAGCTATGGAACGATCTGCAATTGGTCCAAAGCGCCGAGAGCTTGAAGGAAACTGGTCAGCACAAAATCGCCTGACAACTCAGATCGAAGTGACAACAAACGCACGCGATGTGTCCTCTGTAATTAATCGACACGCATATCAGTAAACTGTCTGTGGGAATCGTTGTCAGTTGAGTAATATACGTTTGACCGTTCTCATGCTTTGTGGGAATCAAGAGTAAATAATTGTTGCTCCAATATCCTCAGGGTGTGACTCGTACAGCGCGAGATGGCGAGATGGGAATCTGGGTTGACTTGATTTAGTTGGAACGAGTGTCTTCTAGGTGGGGGAATGACAATAACTGGAACCTCATTTGGTCTCGACTGACGTTCTACAATATGATGGACTTTGGTATACTTAGACTGGTTTGATTGTTCGACAGGATAAGGCGAACATTGAACCGATACATCCATCAATCAAATTTTATATTTCGAAGGGCGTGCTTCCACCATTATACAGATTGCAGTGCGTTTTATTTTTCGCAACGTTGAATAAAGATGCTTTGTTTCCATTCGGTGTGAATGTGTCATTTTCATATCCAAACTTCACGCAAATTTTCCATTGTCTGTAACCTGCTTCAATCAATCGGTGAACTGAAGAATGGAACTCGCTAGGAGCATCCAAATGTGTGAGGAGGAAATCGAGCGTACCGGTACCCGCCCGTTGTATCGACGCGATTTGTTTTGCGGCCTCACTTGTTCAAACTGTTGTTGTCCATGCTTGGGTAAACCGCGAGTGGACGCGCTGGAATTCTATTCCGTGCAACTTGCGTTCACGGAACGTTCATTGCGTCAGATCTACGCTCATTTGGAACGGTCCGGTTCGTTGACAAGCAACGGGCTCGGTGATGAGGGAATTCGCCTGGATTTCACGGGGCTCGTGTTCGTTGGTTTGCGAAATTCAAAAGAGGCCCTACAGTAAGCATTGATATAAATTAAACGGAATCATTGCTGACCATTTAAAAAATTAAATACCGACCCCTGGACAATTTGACGACTAACTCGTGTTGCAACTATCATTGAAGAACTAAAATTGCCACCAAAACATTGTCATAAGTGGTATTGGAAGTGTATACTTGAATGCCACTGTTGCATAGGGTTCGTACAACGAACCACTATGTTCAGACACAGAATCACAAAGTGATTCTTGGTCAAGCACTCAAGGCGCTTATGGATGACCAAAGTGATGTGTTGCTCACATCCCCCGAAATTACACTCCACTACCGGTTTCTGGCTGTTTGCAGTTATCAGGTGGTGACAGTAATATTGGGTTCAGTGAAACTTGAAACAGTGGATAAATGGTAAACAAGAATCATTTTGTGATTCTGTGTCTAAACATCGTGGTTCGTTGTACGAACCCTATGCAACAGTGGCATTCAAGTATACACTTGTTTACCATTTATCCACTGTTTCAAAGCTCCTGAACCTAATCTTACTGTCTCCACCTGATGACGGCAAACAGCCAGAAACTGGTAGTGGAGTGTGAGCAACACATCACTTTGGTATTGGAAGTTTTTTAAAAATAGCCTTGACTGCACAGCGAACCGCTAGGTAGATGAATCGGCATCAACTGTACTGATTCCCGCTGGTGAAGTCTGAGATTATTATTATTGAGCACATGGTTCTAGCGACTTGGTAGAACATCGATTATTTGCTAATTATATTTAATAAGTTGACTTAGATTGAAATACGATGATAGCGTTTCAGATTCGTGTTGCTGGCAATTTAGAATACGACCAATCAGTTTAATTGACTGGAAGAGAAATGATCATCCGTCAATCAATTTTCTCGTCAAATTCCAGGTAGAGAAGCGAGAGAAATCGCTGTGGACTGTTCTTTTAATTTTTTATATTACATTTCGGAAGAGTCAATTCATCAAATATTTATTCCCACGGCTTTCAATTTTGCCCTATGCGTTGGAGTCAACTAGAAAATATAACTGTTCATAAACGATGTCCTCACACAAACATTCGCAGTCTACTTTTGTGCCCGGCCAAAAATCAATCTGTGATCATATCTGGGAACAACCTGCCTGTTTTTGTTAGCCATTGTTAAATAAGGCTGACACGACCAACCTGTTCAATCCCGTGACCACAAACATGTCGATAGGTTAAAACCATGTACATCAACGAAAAATCCGTATTTGCACGCATTTGCTTCGCACCCATGCACACAAACCTCTACCGGTCTTTTGCTGTTTACACTCATCGGGTAGGGAAGTAAGATAAGGATTCTTAACTGTTTCAAGGTATGCGTATCGTGATCCCACAGTGTTACTACCTGATGAGTTTAAACAGCACGAAGCCGGTCATTATTTGTGTGTGTTGGAAATGCATGCAAATTAGGAATTTTTATATACTGCTAGTCTAATGTATTGTGGTGCTCACATCCCCATGCCTTACACACCACTACCGGTTTCTGGCTGTTTGCCGTCATCAGGTGGATACAGTAAGATTAGGTTCAGTCTGTTTTGAAAGAGCAAGAGACTAAATTGATTGGGTATTGTTAAAAACCATTCCAATTGTTAGCCAATAGTCATAATTTTCTTTCATGGTAGTGAATTGCTCTCTGATGTTGTGATTGGACAGCATAGCTCCAAAGACAATCAACATCTCTTACAGATGCTCCCACATAATGCATAGTTTCACTTATTGGATAAGATGCTAATCTCTTGCATGTATTCGTTCTAACTATGGTCAGTTCGTGGAATAATGTTTGAACACATTGTACCCGATAGACACGATAAACCATCAAAATATATTTCAAACAGTAAATTATTCATGCTTGTCAATATTTTGCTCTGGCCACCAATCCACGAAGCGTGATGCTCAATCTGAGCATGATACTTCAACATGGACAAACATAATTGTCTAGAACGACCTAATGACACAATATTAACATTTTAACTGGTAGAATAGGTACTGCTTGTATGCCACTGTCGGATAAGGCTGGTACGACCAACCTGTTCAATCACATGTGGCATACAAGCGCTACTTGTTTATTATTCCTCCACTGTTTCAAGCGAATGCTGATCCTGATCTCACTGTTCTTAAGAAGAAGAAGAAGAAGAAGAATGACTTTATTCGTGTTCACGAATTTTCAGCACTCGATGAGTGCAAACAGCACAAAACCGGTCGTGCGGTGTGTGCGGTGGAAATGCATGCAAATGAGTATTTTGGTACAACATGACTTTAAAAGATAAATTTCTTCTTCAACAACACACAACATCAACGACGAATATTCTGATTGTATTGTCGTTAGTCCGGTGCAAACTTCCTGTAATGTTCCGTAAATTCCTTCCTCCTCTAGAGTGGCAAATTTGTTCTCTACAAGTTGCAATTCAACAATCCCTTCGTGTTACACGGTACATCCCGAGGCACTTCCTGTTATTTGCTCTCACATGGACGAGCAAGAAAAACAACCAAAAGCTTTTATTGGTTGGAGACCGTTCCGTAAGATTCAACTGGCTCCGTTGTCGAGAGATTTGCTTTGGTAAGTAATTTGCAATTGCATCATAAATCATCTTGTGTGATAAAAATGATCAATACGCTGGGAAGAATGTTTTTTAGCATACACTCAAATCTCAGTACTATGCCACCCGTTGGGACCGAGCAAGAGTGGCATAGTAGCGAGAGTGGCATAGTAACGAGGGCTTGTATAAACGGGTTTATTTTCTCAAGTCCATCATTTATTTGCTCAATCGATCTGTCCGAAGCTCTCATAAATCGTCGGTTGACGCATCTTCTTTCGTCGGATCTCGTTCATTTCGTTGTCTATCCGATCACACGCTTGCATCAGTCTCATCCATGTTGAAGACATCATCTGCAGATAACTGCCTGAGTAAGGGCCGGAGAACCTGCTGCTGCCAATCGATAAGGGATTGGGAATCCACCGCTCCAGCTTCGCCCTGCGCTGTCTTGAACGTGACGCCATTGCGCTTCTTGAAGCTGTCTAACCAACCGTCGCTCGCCATGAAGTCTGGGATGTGCATCAGCTTGGCCAGTTTTATCGCCTTCTCCTTGATCAGATCGCCGCTGGTAGGCAGATTCAGTCCTCTTGCTTGCTTCAGCCACATCATCACTCCCTCCTCAAGCTTCGGGTCTTGAGGCTGCGCCAGCTTTATGCGCTTCGATGGAACTCCAGCTTTGATTGCAGCTTCAATTTCATCCTTCTTGCTGAGAATGCCCTTCACGGTGGTTCTCATAACTTCGACGCCCCATTTCTTGCTAATCTCACTCGCCAACTTGGACTAATTCGGCTCCATATTCGCAGCATCGATGATCTCGAGCTTCCCCTTCAGCGTAAAGTCGGTTCGCTTGCGTTTCTAAGCTGACATTATGGACTGAATAGTTTGAAAAATAACGATGTCACTGTTGTGAGTGTCTGTTTGTGCGCGCGCTTTCGTGGGTCTATCTATCGATACTTAAATCAAGAGTAGGAAAGAGGCTTGTTGTTGTGCGTGAGGTTATTGGCTTGTTGTCGCTGGCGTCAGGGAGAAACATCGCGTGTTTGACCTTGAAACCGGCTGACTATATGCGTAAAATGCGCAAAAACGCACTTTTCAATAGTCACAGAATAGTGGCATAGTAACGAGAGTAGGGGGTGGCATAGTAAATTTATTTTGTATTGAATTTTGTCGGGACCGAGCAAAAGTGGCATAGTAGCGAGAGTGGCATAGTACCGAGATTTGAGTGTAGTGCCATTCAAGCTCTAATACACATACCAAATTAATATTGGTGATTTGACTGATAAACACACAGCATAAACATGAAAACTGAACAATTTTCCTATATAGATACATGTTGTTGGTCTCCTTTGGTCGATGGGTGTACATCACAAGCTCATGATGGTTTCATGCATTTAGAATGACTACAGTCTGATTCGGGAGTGACAACCTCTCCCACAGGGCTCACAGCGATCGGCAGTAATCGGTCAATCGACGTCAATTTCACGCGGGCGGTGTTATCTACGTTCAGCAGCCAAGAGCTGTATTGCTCTTCCCCCAGCTTAGGTATGACGCTTTACACAGTGCGTTTAAAGTGAGCGGCCAAGAGCAAGTTCTTCCCAACTCGTAGGGTTAGTGCCGACGGCTTTCATATCAATCATCTTATGCAAGCGTCTGTGTACCGCAAGTGCGGTCTGCCCAATGGTCGATCTTCTGATTTCAACTCACCATAGAGTTGAGATGCATCCGTTAAAATAGACTGCCTCATTCATGTCAGAGTTTAAAAAATAAAGATATCGAGCCTATAAGATCAAGAATTTTGAAAAGACCCTGCTTGCTGACGTAGTCCAATGCTTTCGTAAGCTCGAAAAGAAACAGCGTATAATAGCATCCACTGTTCCGACATTTTATCTAGAATTTGTCTTAGGGAGAAGATCATGTATACGATTGATATTCCCCCGCGAATGCCACATTGAGATTCCGAGTAAAATGTCAGTTAATTCTCGTAGCGGTATCTGTAAAACGTAAGCGAACAATTTGCATACATCATTCAGAAGGGAGATTCCACTGAAATTGTTGCAATCGACTCCATCATCCCTAGTCTTAAATATGGTGATGATCTTGGTGTTCCGCATCACTTGGTCGACGCACTCTTCATGCCATAACTGAATAAGCAATCGATGAGGTGGCTGTATTAAAGCTGCTCTGCTGCATTTGATGAGTTCAGGTAAAATTCCGTCCTAACCGGGGCCGTCCCATTCGCTAAGCGGTCGATTGCTCTATTGAGCTAATCAACCGCTCGAAATTTTCAAGTACATGTGATAAAACCGTGCTGTCCCTAGAGTAGAGAGAGGAGAAGTGCTCTACCAATATTTCCATCTGTTGAATTTTGTCGACAATCGGTTACCAGATACAGACTTAATGTTTCGGACAATGGCTCTCTTGATCCCATCATACACTCTGTTGAAATTTCCAGTATCTGCAGATTTTTGTATACTGATGCTAATTTCAGTTCAATTGTCTTGCCGCCTGTTGGACTTTATTTCATCTCAAATGCTTTTGCTTCAAATGAGTCGCGCGTTCGAGCTTTCTTCGGACCATAGATGAAAGATTTTTAAAATCGCAGAGCAACTTTAGGTGAACAGTTAGTTGACATTGAAGTTAAATATAAATTCTGGGTAATTACTTCTCATTAGATGTTTGTAGACAAGGTTGTTACGAGTAGTAAATTTGTATTCTATTTCATCGTTCAAACTTTGAAGGAACATAGTTCAATAATTTTCTGCTTTTTCAACTAGACTATTAAACACATTTTCCAGATTATTGCGGTAGTTTTATATGATCTGTCATGCTGTAAACATACGTTTTCGTTGATTAGAACTCACGAGCAGTTTACTGATAATTATTCAAATTGACAAAGCATTAAAGCATAACACCTCGCTTTCGAATTTGCAGGCATCAACTTATGCGATTCAGACATCGAAGTTTTTTGCGAACCATACTCGGCAATGTGATCACATTGGCTGTTTTCCTAGTTTCTCTCCTGCTCACGTCGCCATCGTATCTTTTGGTGTTTATCAATTTCTTGCACGAAAATTGGAATATGAATGGTACACTGGTGAGTTATTGAATTCCAGAACAACATTATGCAGCATATTATATCTAGAGATTCGATTTTTATCTGTCGAAGCAAAAGTATAACCACATTTGGAAGAACAGTTTAACATATTTGTGGCCACTCATCCGTGCCAAGCACATCGAACTATTCACAAAATTGATCACGACGGTCCATAATGGAAGCACTGGACTCGAGTTTCGCTCTTGTTTGAGCTCATCAGCAGTGCATATCCTCCGCTTCGGGTGGGACTCGAACCCCCGACCATTACAATTGTAGTCCCATGCCTTAACGACTTGGGCTACCGTCCACCGTTTGACCGATCGCAATTAAGTGTTTATGAATTGTTCTCCAGACTGGCACATTTGAGTAGCTTTGTTTGCCCGACCAGTTCAGAAGGAGCCAGCAACATCTGTTGTGGTCGCCCAACCGAACAGATCTCCGTGTCAGGTCTTCCCATCGTATACGGTGTAAGCTAACACCGATTAGATCTGATGGGCATTGTTGTTTAAGCGAGGTTTGGAGAATATGTTGTTTATATTTGTGGCCACTCAGTTTGACATACCCATTCCCGTCACCAAAACATTGAACTTAAATTCTTAAATTCAGTTACTGATATGTTTTAAGTAGTTTGAGTAACGAAAAACGAAGCTTGGGTCAATCAAGCTTTCCCGTGAGATTCGGAAACGAAGCTTAGCCAAAACGACTGAACGCCATTGTAAAATTAAACAAAAGCAACATTAAAGAAGTTTTGACCAACAGTACAGTATATGAGTGAATAAATTATTAAAAAATACTGTAACAAATATTATGGTGCTCACATCCCCATCCCTTACACACCACTACCGGTTTCAGGCTGTTTGCCATCGTAACAAGTACATTCAAAACAACCGCTAGTCAAAGAATATAGCCTTGCGTTTTTTAACTTGCCTTTATATGGGCAAAACGTAAAGCTTACCAGGTGTGTTCAAAATAGTTGGATAATCTTTGGCTGGAAATTAATATTACCATAGATGTTTTTCACGTCATGGTAACTCTCCATGTCATTTAGGGATTTCCCTCAAATAGTTGCAACGATTAGGTAATCGTTTTTCTATTAAGACGAACGCAAATAATGTTTTCACACTGCACTTCATAGTTATTCTCTACGCGAACTGTCTTTGCTGTGTTTTATGCTTCCATAAAAACATTGCATTATCAACTAACTTTCTTTCGAAGAGATGGGATGCAATCGCTTTCATCCGCTAGGTGTCCAGCATCAAAACCTGTGAATGCTTTGCATTCTGACTTGCCGTCGATTCTCGTATGCACTTATTGGCCCGTAAATATCACTCAATTTAACTTTTTCATTGATTAATTGATTGCGGAGTCGAATATCATGTTTCTCTGAATGATTGATTAGGATGGGTGTTGCTTTGTATTGATGTAATACTTAATCGATATGTGTACTGAGATTAACCATCATGTCGTCGATTACCCAACTTGTTTCAATGGCTCCTTGTTTCCAGCATTCGTTCAGCCAGTTCGAGGTAACATTTGTGATCGAAATAAGAAATTCCTCACGCAGCGTTATTTATTACTTTTCAACTTGCGCTTCCTTGACTTTGATCACGTTGTTTCTCACGGTTGAGTTGCGATCTGTTTCACTTTGATTTCAAAAGCACATTGGTTCGTGATGCTTATGAAATAATGTATTGTCAACTGTGCTCACATTCCCATCCCTTACACACCACCTCCGGTTTCTGGCTTGGTATGCTACGTAATCATTCATCTTCTCTTTGCTTTACTGGATTATTTTGAAGTTTGTCAATATGCGAATATAGCCATCATTACTCGAAAGCTTATTTTTTGCTTAGCATTTAGGAACTAGGTGAGATCCCAATATCTTGATGGCTACTTACTGCAACTGGCCTCCATTGATGGTGTACTGCTTATCGACGTGTGTGCTGCAAGGGAGATTTTTCCTCCCGAATCAGACTGTTTAGTCATTCAAAACGCTCTAATACACATCTATGGTCGACCTCGACCTAAGGAGGCCAACGTGACTTTAAATGCTGCTTCCTTATGTTGTGTTGGCGCTTGTCTCTCTCGTTTCTTGCATCAAATTATTAGTGTCCTATTACGGCCCCGCCAGCCTGATTGCTGAATATTGAAATGTTGTGATGCAGTTTTGTTACCGGTTGCAAAGTTTGCATTAACTTTTTCAATATGATTTATCGTCCTCGTTGTTCTAATGAATGATTATTCCAAAAATATCACACTTACTATGATCTGCTTGCACACAGTGTTGGATCATTCAAAAAAAAAAACAATCAAGAACCCTGCATTGTATATTTGTTCCATCACAGGGTTTCTACGTTCAACGTTGGGTGCCTTCGCTGGTGCTTGTTGTGGCCTCCGCGCTGGTTCGACAATTGGTCGTGATCAGCGAGAATTGGGCCGCTCACAAGACCTACTCGGGTCGAGAGAAAATTGGTCAACGAAGATTGTTCGCTTTTCTCGTGATCACAGTCCTCATATTTCCCTCAGTGGGAATTGGAGGGTAAGCGCAAAACGTGATGCTCACCAGCATCAATTACAAAATAAATTTACCGTGACTACTTCTTACTCATCTTCGTAGTAACTCAAGAGAGCGTCCTTGATTTTATTGTTATTATTGAATCATTTTTTTCTTTCACACAAGTATTTTTGCTGAACTAGATCAATGTGAAGGGAACTCTTTAAACCGATTAGCTGGGATTGGAGGAGTGCATCTTATGGTGTTGTGTATCTATTTACTTTTTCTAACATGATTCTAGGATCAAACAACTATCAGCTTCGATACAAATAGTTGACTAGTAAATAGTTGTTGTTCCTACTTGTGTTCCTTTCGCCGTCTACCTTACCATTACACGCCGAATGATGAATGATCGAACCGATATCCATCTTTCATTCCAGATTACCGGCCCTGGCGTCCCGTGTAATGGGACGAGACAAAAATGCCCAGCCATTTCGGCTTGCCTGTTTCTTTGTCCCCGACAGTTCGGTGTTGTTCATCAACTATATTGTCACGAGTGCCATTCTCGGGAATTGTTTCAACTTGCTGCAACTGGGTCGGTGGGCGGTGCATATCATTCGATACAGTTGTGGGGTACACTCGTCCGCGGAAAGACGGCAATTGGCCGAAGTAAGTGGATTACCAACGACTGGAATTGCTAGATAGGTGGTATACACGCATCGCATTTTTGATTACGAGCGCGAATTTTTCTTTGATCACTCTGACAAATCGATCTGATATATATATATATATATATAGATTGTTACCGACAATATTCAAATAAATTTAACTGTATAAGTAGATGTTAAATTTAAGAAAAAACCCGATGAGGTTTATATGTGATCATCGATCATTGTTTGTTTGCGCGTTATTAGCCTTCTTTTATTGCAAGATTATGCGCTGTGGTTCATGAATACTACGTTATTTCACGACGTTTCTGGCAATGTGTAGTGCCGAGTTGGCTTGTGCTCCTTAGCTCATTAGAGCTTCCATTGGAAAGTTCGCCATGCCTGTGAAGTCAATCATTCTAACGATGCTTTATATCGACTGTGCATAGACTTCTTACTTTGCTTACAACCAGTCACATTTGCGACACCGTCGCAATAAGTAGAACATACTCTTAGAACACTGCAAACGTTTTCGTCTTGTAGATAATTGAAACCACGTAGTGATCTCTAAGTAAATCTCTAAAACGAAATTTCGAAACCAACTAGAAGGATATATTGACACAGCCTAGAAGGATGGAAACTATTAGTGCTTTTCATTTTGAACTTGAACTCGTTTAAAAAACGAGTGAAGTTACTGCCATATTGCCCATCTCCTTTCGAATGGAGATCAATGAAGTTTATTCTAATTGCTTATTTTTAGCATCCAGTCTACTTATCTAACGTACCAGTAGTAATAATAAACTAAATAAACGTGTTCACAAGCATTTTTCCTTTAAAGATTGCTGTCATATTCCAATAGTGAATAGTTCGGTTATTTTCGGTTTTTTATCGTTGTTATAATAAATAAGCGGTTAAGTTTACTGGATTTCACATAGCGCTAATCACTGTGCTCATTTTCCACATTATACCGTTTGCATTCATCAAATCGATATTGTTTAGGCCTGGGCAACCTGACAGTAATATCGCCCACGTGCAGTCTCTGACTGTGCGGCACTTTGCCTGGACCAGGCTTGTGCTTTCATACCATACAATCGATGTTGTGTGATCCCGCGAGTGTTGCGCTAAAGGTCTATAAGTTTAAGTCCGACCAATACATGCGATTTGAATCAAATGATGAAATAAGAGTGTACTGTATGTTTCCGCTGTTGCAAAACGGATTCTTATTGCTTTGGATGAACTGGACTTTGGATAAACCCGTATTTGCATGCATTTCCATCATGCACTTGGGATATTTTCCCGCAAATGGATATACTTTTTTACAATACTCTCTCGGAAAGTTATTACTCAGCGCATATGTTAGCTAATTAATCTATTTTATTAGTGGCGCAAATGTTTCTTTGGAAGTTGCCATTAATCCACCACAACCAATTCCGTTAACTCGCTCAGTTTGTACAAATTGTGTAACTTTTCAGTCTTTGAATCACGAATATCACTCAATAGAAAGCATTAAAAATACTACTAATGTATTAGTTTGTTTGATTATGCGTTCCGTAGGTGACCATTTTATTGTTCATCCTCATAGGATGTCGTAATGTTTTTTTCCGATCGATGTCGACATGCCTTCATCGCTTGGCTACATTGGTCCACATAGCTAAAAAGCACTGCCATATAAAATAACTGAACGCAATTTGATGAAACGCAGAAATAAACAGATGAGCCGAGGCAGTAAATTTGGCGGTGGTTGAATGCCACCGCTCTTACTCGTTTTTAGGGCATTTATGCAAACTTGAGACTTCACAGCCTTCATTTAGATTTTCAATCTTTATAGCAGCTGTTTGAGATCCTGATTCTGTTCTACAGCGCTAGCTTCTTGATGAAAATGAGTATTTAAAAATTCATTCTGTGAGATTACTTAAAAATCGAAGCATGTCACTCAGACTTCTTCGAGTCGATTGTAATTCCGCGTAGAATATTGCTTGCCCCCCGATTGGCATGACAGTGGTCTTTCACCATTCTCTTTGAATTTTCTTGCCTATTTTTGTTTGCGTAGTATGGGGAATCAGGCTAACAGAAACGTGGTTCGTGCTGGCTTACTGTAACGGGTTAATGTTGAAAACGACGCGGTTATCATTCCCTTAATGTAACAAAAATTCAATTGACAGTCATTGTTACTACAAGATATGCCACTTGGCTAGTTTCATAGCACGAAGCGTTAAATGTGATATAATTTCAACTGCTAGACTGCCACAATTATTTTTCATGCTAAACAAAGTTATACTTGTATGCCACTGTTATATAGGGTTCGTACAACGAACCACGATCGTCAAGCTCTCAAGGCGCTTATGGATGACCAAAGTAATGTGTTTCTCACATCCCGATCTCTTACACACCACTACCGGTGTCTGGCTGTTTGCCGTCGTTGACCGTTACTGTCTCCACCTGACGACGGCAAACAGCCAGACACCGGTAGTGGTGTGTAAGGGATGCAGATGTGAGCAACACATTAATTTTCATGCTGTTTAGGCGCATGTGGCGACTAAGAATCCGATGCGGCTATCTAATCTTAACAGAGTGGGGTTTTCTCTGTTTATATCAGCGAAAATTTGATTTCAAGGTCAACGTGGTATTTTGCTTCTTACGAATCCTTTGGTTTGTATTTATTTGATTTTCACCGGATTTCAACATGGTTATGACTAGAAAATCTGCAAAAGTAGATAATACAGCACCTACTGTAACGAAGATGCAAGGTAATCGGTGCCCTGCTGCTCGCTCGGGGGACTCTTGTCTTGTATGCGCTAAACAGGTTTCTGATAATGCAAAAGCAGTACAATGTGAAATATGTCTCAAATGGATGCATATTCGGTGCGGAGGAATGAAGCCAGAGACGTATCAGTGGCTTCAGATTATATCATGCGGTACTATTCTGACTGTATGTAAGAAATGCCTTCCACCATCAAGTGTCAAGCACGGAAGTAGTCAGAATAAAGTCGAAGCTGCATCTACTAAAGCCGCTAAAGTGCTTGTTGGAGGTGACATAAGCATTGATCAAAACTCAGCTGAGGATAGACACCACCTATCTGTGGAGAAAACTTGCATGTCATTCGCTTCCTCGACTATAAGCCGTTTACAAAATGGTATTAGTATCGAGGATCCATTGAACGTGCAGGAACTGGACGTTTGCTCGTCTTCAACACCGTTTGCTCAACAGTCAGGAAGGAATAAGACTTATGCAGATGTGACGTCGAAGAGTCTACCCAGTGATCCGGGCTATGAAAT
>JACCGJ010016964.1:0-14986 GCA_013407085.1 Atriophallophorus winterbourni | reverse complement strand
CATTATTGAAAGTGAGATGCCATACGAACTTATCTGAACCCTTTGTCTTCTCTCTCAATAGTCGGTTGGGCAAGTATCGTGTCAAGCATAGCCAGGTGCAATTCAAGCGTCAATATTAGCTCCATATCAAGAACGCAACAATGCGATTTTGTGTTTTTCTGTTTTTCTTCGTTATCAAATAAAACATAATATCGGATAAGAAATTGACAAAATAAAATACACTGGCGATACTGACTTCGGTTTGCAGCTAAATATCATACGGATTCCAACCCACGAATACGTGAATCTTTTGATCCCACCAAGGCAAACGAATGCGCCTCACTGAGCCTAGCGATACGGTGAGTTTCGTCATTCCAACGCTCTATGACATGAAACGGCCGCCCGGTCGTTTTTCCCAGCTTCTACCAGGCTTTGCGAATACGGTGCGGTATGGTAAACGGTAAAGTGACATTCTTAAAACATGTCCCAACCATTGCGTCTATGCCACAAACTGCGAATTTTAACAAACGCTACACCCGTTTTGTGTGAACGTAGTGAGATCTCGTCCCCAACACAACCGCCAGCAGAGATACAACTGCTGAGGTAAAAATTGTATGATGTATGCACGAAAGTACAAGTCTGATCAACACGAATTGTCGCACAGTCATAAACTGCACATGGGCTAAGATACCGTCAGGTTGCCCAGACCTAGGCAAATGCGAGAAAGAAATAGAAATGGCAATCAGACTCCAGCGTGTTTCGGCATGCAGCTCACTCCCGTTTGCAAATCAATTTAGCACGTTAGCCACACAACACGGTAAAATACTGCACGTTTGTACATACGTTTAACCGGGGTAAACAAAGCTGCTGACCAGTTCAAGATTCACCTCACGGTTAGACTTGGGAGAGAGCCGATCCATTCCCTTGTGTTTTACACTGGTTAAGCACAAAGCACATGCAATACCATGAAGCTTCATGTGACAGGCGGTCCAGAGCTCGTTGCATTATATGAGATGCATTTTCCAGAATATGATGTAGTCCACATAATCTAGATCGGTCGCTGTCTCCACCAGTAGAATTTCAACACCCAAGCCCACCAGACTACCTGAAGCTTTCATGAGGATCGCGAAGTTGAAAACAAATGGCTATATAGAGCAGCATTGCCGAATCCCGATGGATATAGGAAACCAGAACGACAACTGTCCATACACTCGAACCCTGCTCGTGGTTCGGTAATATAATGCTTTCAAGATACAAACATACTCCTCGGGTACTCCATGTCTTAGCAGACTGTCCCAAATACTCGCGATCGATTGAATCCAATGCCGCTCAAATATCATTGAAAATCACGATGGATGGCTTACGAAACGCGTTGCGTTACTTTAGTAATTGACAACCAAGAATAGTTGATCCGCACACCCTCGAGCGGCCAAAATCCCAGATTGTTTTTCACGGATTTGCTCTTCCCGTTTGGCACTCAACAGGTAAAGCAAGATCAGTGTCAGTGTGTAAGCTTACATTCATGCCTACTAATCTGAACAACCGGAGGAATTCTTCACAATATTGACGGAGAAGTATGAGTTGGGTCAAAAGCAAGTCGAACCTGTCCTTCCGAAGCTTGAACGGGTGTAGATTAGGCAAGCCCCGTCGTAAATAAGATGGCACATACTTTGCGCTATCCTTGTAACCCTGTTACACACCCTCTCGAGGAAACGATTTTCGCCTTCTGACTGTCGGTAAGCTAAGGGTAGCACATTCTAACGGATACACGGATGTGCAATCGTGCAGCACTTCTGTGTTGTGCAGCTAACACCGTGCCAAATTGATTTGCAACCGGTGGTGAGCTGCATGCCTATACAGACTGGAGTCTCTCTGCCATTGCTATTTTCCTTTCTCATATTTGTCTAGCAGTGGGCTGGCTGACAATATCTTAGTCCATGTGCATTATTTGACTGTGAGGCACTTGACATAATTCGGGCTTGTGATTTCGTACTTATCATACATACACATTCTAACGGTTTACGAAAATTTACTGACAAGAGCGTCTCGAACAGCATTGTGATAATTGTTGTAAAGGAACGCCAGGTAGCAAACAGCATTCCAGAAGCATCTTCTGCCCTGTAGAGTGTCTGCCTTGGACTTCAGAGTCCATAACCAGAACTCCTAGATCTTTTTCCCGCGGTCACCGCTTTGATGGGTTCACTCCACAAAAAGTATCCTTAGGCACTATCATCGAAGCCATTGAAGTCACTTATCCACTACACGCGCGACTGGCTTGCCCTAATTTATCCTCAACAACCAGTGATTCTTCTAAGCCATGCAACGTAGTCATCTGCTCGTTGCATTTGCCCGTATCCAGCACGTAAAAAATTCAAAACCTCGGCAAATACTAGGCAATTGGTTGCAGCAGCGCTTCGAATGTCGTTTATAATCTTGAACATCAGCAAGCCAAGAACTGAACCCCGTGGAAGAACAAAGCTTTCCATCGTTGCTAAAGATGAAGCACCATTCACCTCCAAATGGTTCAGTCGCTTTGAGACAAGTGCCTTAATACACTTTAGAAGACGCCCATTAAGACCTTAGTACTTTAAGGTGACAAGCAGGATTAGGTAAAACGCTCGGCCTGAAGAATTATTGCAGTAATGAAAAAACATCTACTGGTTGAACGGAGTCGGTAGATGCTATCCAGAATGGTATGAAATTACGAGCCTGATCCAGGCCAGATGCCGCACAGCCAAAGACTGCACGTAGGCTACGATACTGTCAGGTAGCCTAGGCCTTGACAGATATGAGAAGAGAAATAGATATGACAATGCGATTCCAGCTTACAGCTTGTTACCGGTGGCCAATTAATTTAGCAAGTTATCACATCCGTACACGGTCTAAGCGTAAGCTACTTATGCATGACTGATTGCGAGTTATTTCACGTCGTTGCGCATACTTGATAACAATCTCTCCATTTTACCTTTGTTGAACTGCTTTAGAATTTTTATTATAACGGTAGCCAGGGTTATAGGCTAAGGTCCCCATCTTTGAACATTAGATCCCTTGGGGAAATATGGCGCTCAACGCGATAGATATTCGGAAAACATTGTCAGTTGATCACATAAAGTTACTGCGTTGATTGAGTTTACCTGTTCTAACCAAAGTTTAACCATCCTTCTTCTTGATAGACGACAGGGGGTCAAGCCATTGTGAGATGCATCTCTTTCTAGGCAGCAAAATATTTCAGGAGAACCTCAGATGAAAAATCTTGGGTACTGTTGTACATCCTCCCAGTGATTTGATGTAGTACAATAAAGGCGAGTTGCTTAAACTGGTTTTCAGATTTCGTAAATAATAACCTCATCCGTAAGCGCATTCCACAATTAACAACTCAAGTAGTGAACGTACATCTCTGTGTTATGCGTAGTATCCTTCGCTCTTAAAGATTTAGAGCACGGCCATGGGTTCTTGAGCCTGCCGCGAAAGGGAAAACTCGTGCAGTTCTTCAGCATAAGCTCTCAGTAATATCCAACGAGATAGTGCAAATCGTAGTGCACACGCCGAATACTAAGTAAAATGAGGTTGAGGCGTCGAACTTCTCCACATAAGGATTTTATTCCTTGTACTCGTTGCACTTTTTCCAGCTGGTCGCGTTTATCCATAGTTTGTGGAAAGATTGCTGGTAAACCATATACCAAAACTGGTTTCCCGAGAAAGAGCGTATAATTACCCACCAAGCGCGGTTTTCGGCACTAGTTTTTCTGTTTGAATCTTCCTTGGATTTAAGCGACCGTATCACACTTGTACCCAGGTCACGTTTAATATCAACCCATTTCAGTGCCAGCCGTGTTAGGCACAAAGCATCCCTGTAACAAAATTGTTTTACTGTACCTAACAAATGACCTTGATATACATTTCCCGTTGATTCCTGTTCTGTGATTGCTTCCGCTGTACCTTCGTTCACCTTTTGGCTACCGCGATAAACCTTCATTCTCCTGTGCCTTTTCTCTAACATTATTGGGGACATTATTGTAGTGGTCAGTCTACTGCATTTCTAATCATTTGTCAATAGACAAGAAGCTGCCACTTTACCGTTTAATGAAACAGTATCAGTATCAGTATCGCTGGACGATAGTCGACCAAGTCGAAACGAGTGCCAGATTCTTTCGGAGGTGTGCTCAAAATAACCCGCCACTACCAGGATTGATTCGTAGGGAGCATAGGCGTATGTATGTATTTGAGGTCATTCGCAAAAATTAAACGGTACAGATTCAACGAGCCTGATAAGTCATTAAAAATCACTTTGACAATGTAACAACTGTGTTTTACTGGATCTAAAAACATTAACCTTGACACTTCCGTTCATGCATGCTACGTGACTGCTATGTTGTACCGTTGTACACGCTTTGGCTACCGCGATGAAATCTTCATTGTCCTGTGCGTTTTCTTCTACCTTTGTGGGGCGTTATTGTAGTAGTCAGTCGACTACAAATTGGTGAGCCCGACATGATACATGAATCCTTAGTTTACTGCAAATTGGTGAGCCATATATGCACACATCGTTCGACTGTTTTTTACCGGAACTTCGATTTTCCCGATTTTAATCAACGTTATTTTTACAGGTATTTTTTTACATCGTATTATCGGGTTTTTTGCATCGTTTACTCCTAACCATTTTTAGCAGTTAGAAATTTTCTTTTTCATTATCCTGTCTGGCATGGGCGATATTAAACTCGTTATACTGATCACGAAGTTCATCACAATATGCAGTTTCATTCTAAAGGACCCTGAGTATTTGTTTTATTTTTTAGAAATTGAATTTGTAGCGGTTAATCAAGCGGAAATTTCACCACTTACAGCCGAAAATATATGATCACCAGTTATTTCTAAATGAACAGGTTTTATTTTCATGCAACGGGAATGCGATGCACAATGAAGAATTATATCTTTTATTGCATGTGCGTCATAATTTGATGATGAACTGGTAGTCAAAAAGGAAAAGTCAATAGTGAGTAATTTCAGCGATTTTGAACCAAGGATAGCTAGACCACATTTCGTGACACTGAATGAACAATCAACTGGTTTTGTAGTACCATATCGGGCTTCAATAAAGCAAATATCGTCGACAGGTACAGAATGTCCGGTAACGCCGTGAATCAAAATGTCAAATTGATGAATTTGAGCATCACGGACAAAATGTTTCAAGTCATTGAATGAAATTAATGATTCCACACTTCCTTTATCAAGTATAAATTCTTCGAAACCATAACTACTGAATATACGTTTGTGAATATGAGAAACCGTGGATCGTAAGTCTGATAAAGATAGTGAGGTGATTTGATTTTCGACGTTGACGACTTCTGTATCATTTAGTAATTTGGGACGTGTTGTGCGGACGCATAAATTTGTGCTCTTATACTTTTGAATTTATTTCCTTACCTGCTTGTCGGAGCTAGACTGTTAAGATAAACTCAAATTTACCTACGCGTGCAATATCACTGACGATTGAGAATATCGTTCCTGTTCAAATACTGTTGAGAAGTTCACATCATTTCCAATCGACTGATAGGTTTTTCAACTTTGTCAGATCGAAACTTGTTGAACAACATCAAGTTGATTTAAAATCGTTTGCTTATAACCGCTTGGATCGCGTCACTCCGATCCAACGCTATCGATCGATTAAGAACTGCATCACCAAATGCACTGACTCTTCACTCGGTGGATTGTAACAATGACACGAAGGATGACCTCGAAGCCCTCAGACAAAGGAAGCAGCACGTGATGTCTGTCAAATGTGTAACAAATGGGTAAGTGCCAGATCTCGCGTGTTTAAATGTTCTGGCTGCTTGGGTAAAATTTATACCAAGTGTTTAAAAGCCCTAACGCAGGAAGTGGTATTGTTTATTAACAGCGTTAATTTCCCTGGCGTTGGCTACGTATGCAGTGCATGTCGAAATAAACAGCCTAGCGATATACCTACAAATCCTCCCCATAAGGCAAAGCAGGAATCTCGAATAGAGATTTTTGATAATCGTTATCGAAAACTCGAGGAAACACTTTAACCACTTTCAGTAGACACAATTTTCAACACAATTCTACCCGAAATAGATTTTGCTCAAGGCGGCAAAAAGAATAGAAAAATACACCAAAAAGCCCACCCTTGACTGAGTTTGTGAGTGCTTATCCGGATGCAACAAAGATGGTCCTATTGAACCCTGCTTCCTGTGATTATCATCAAATAAAATCGTGACTCCGCAACGTCTAGTTGCATCACACTCTAACAACCCAACCTTTGCCCATATGGTGACTAAAGCAGCTAAGTGTTTGACGGGAGCACTGACGCGTACACTTCACTCAAAAAAGGAAGTTCTGAGCAAAACCGTCTCACATTATATGGAGCCAATATACTCTATAAAACACGAAAAGAATTTAAGCGTAATCTGCACAAATATTACTGAGTCAGAAATCACGCTGCTTCATGCAAGGCGAAAACATGACCTCGAGAATTGGCCAGATATTTGCAATTGAATTGGCTTAGATGGTATACACCCGGTGTCGGTAACTCGGCTCGCTCTTCACCCGAAGTCCTCGAACCAAGACAAACCACGATTGCTTAAGAGCACTTTTACCAACGAAAGGGACATGGAAAATGTCCTACTCAATTCATATTTGCTCCGAGCACAAAGTGACTCACACCACCGTATATATGCTGATGTACCTTGGTGGGAAAGGCAAGGAACACCCAATGGTCGGGATCAATCACCATCAAGGAGCATTATTCTGCTCGACGTTCCTGAACATACAGGAGCCACAACGGTTTACGAAAGGTAAGAGCACGATCGTAAACAGTGTTCATTTATTGCCGAGACTATCGGCTTTTCAAATTCTGTAGTCGTCGACACATACCGAATACCTTGCTCGCCAAACTATCAAGGAAATTTCTCGAATCAACTTAGGATTATATTTTTGTCAAGTAGTATGGCAGATGCAGTCCGATACGAACTAAAACTATAAAGAAAGAGAATACCCGATTGTGCAATCCTAGAGTTGTTGATGCTGTCAAATTGCAGCGTTCCATTGCAAAAGCATCCGAGTCTGACACAAAGTCGTCAGTGAAAATATCTCAACTTGTTTCAAAAAAACGACGAAAGCCTGACGTCGACAGCGTCTGACCAATAAATACTGTTACTGACTCGTTGTTTCATGCGAAAAGCTCAAAAAAGTGTCTCTATAGGAATGCCCGAAGTTTGTTTAATAAATTGGCTGAACTAACCGAGCTGTGCAAACGATACTCACCAGACCTCGTCGCTGTGACTGAAACCTGGTTTCAATGTTGTATGAATGAAAGCGAACTTTTGATCCCAAACATGATACTATTGAGGAACGATCGTCCACGAAAAAGTTGGTGGTGGTGTGGATTACTACTGTCACGAACGTTTTCAGTGCATGAAGATTCACGATCCCAACCTCGAATCAGAAGATACCCTCTGGTGTAGCCTTACACAGGAGTCACAGGACGACTGCATCATTGGTACAATTTATCGCCCTCGTCTTCGACGGATGCTCGAAACGACAGGTTATTAGAGGCTCTACAATATGCTGGAGAGATTCGAAGCTTCCAATAACTGGTCATGGGAGAACTCAACCTTACTCGTCTTTTTAACAGATCAGATCATCCTCTACACACACCTGATCATAAATTCCGTGAGCTGATATGACATAATTCCACTGCATAACCATGTGTCCGACTTTACTCACAGAAGAGGATCAGAGTTACCGTCCATTTTGGATTTAATCCTTACTTCCCAGACAACAGCAGTTGAAGGTGTTGACTACATTGCCCCTCTTGGTCGCAGTGATCATAGTGTGTTAGTTTTTGAATATGTATGCAGCGCTAGGCGACTAATTGAGTCCGAAAAACTATTCAGTAGGATCGACTATGTGAATTTATTTGACGCGCTTGGGTTAGTAAATTGGCGAGTGCTTAATTATCACAACACGCAAACACATTGCACCGCACACACAGAAAGAATTCAGTCAAACATATATCAAAATTCGCGATTTGTTGATGAAAGACGGGTATGCGACTTTCGCTTTAAGCTTCGTAGTCGCACGAAAAAATGGATCGGGCAAAGGAACTCCGCTTGGATTCAACACAAAAATACCAGAATTGATGCGTCATGGCAACAAATTTGCGGGATTTGCAACAAAGAAAACATTCTCATCAAAGAAGACAAGCAAAATTACCATCGCTTTCTATTTTCGAAAATGGAAGGAAATCCTTAATTGCTTTATTGGATTGTCAACGCTCGATCGAGCGTGAAACCAGGGGTGTTTCCTGTTCTAACTGATGATGGATTAACAGTCTCAGCAAAGGAAACAACTGGTGCTCTCGATCAATTTTATGCTAAAGTATTTAGTCCGTTAGCGATTCGATCGACTGGATAATTACCGCCATCAACGGTGACGCAACAGCTGACTGAGATCGAGATAAATTTAGCGATTATACAACGACATTTGTGTCGAACGAACCCTAGGAAATCCCCTGGATCGGATGGAATCACTCCGACTATACTAAAATCCTGTGACCAGCAGCTGTGTGAACCTCTGTGTGAATAGTTTTAACATTCTCTAATTGAAGGAGTGGTGCCAACAGAGTGGAAGACAGGGGTAATTCCACTATCTACAAAGGCGGTAGACGTTCAGATCCGACAAACTACCGTCCTGTCACCCTACTCCCTGTGATATCCAAAGTTCTGTAGCGTATAGTGACTCAAGATATAGTTCATCACGTGGAATCACAAAATATGCTATCTCTAGCGCAACATGGTTTTCGTAGATCTCGCTCATGCTTGACAAACTTGTTGACGGTGTTAAACGAATGGACCCAAGCGGTTGCTATCTGGATATGTCCGAGTTGATCCTTTTTGACTAATACAAAAGCTGAAGCATACGGGTATCAGCGGACAGCTACTCGTAATGCTTGAAAGTTACCTCAGTGGGCGCAAGGCGATCGTTCGAATCAACGGGGTACAATCACAGGCTATTAATGCCTCTATTGGCGTACCGCAAGGTTCAGTGCTCGGGCCAGTACTTTTCTTGGCTTACATAAACGACCTACGAGAGACGCTCGCTTGCAAGGTGATTCTCTTTGCTGATGACATTAAACTTTATAAGCGGATAATATTCACTCCCGACTGTGTACAGCTGCAACGTGATCTAGATGCTCTCCATGAATGGTCGGTACGGAATAATTTGCCATCCAATTTCCAATTTCAATCGCAACCTTCGCCTCCGTGGTTAAAAAAGTATATGCTATTGCTGGATAAAATTTACCATCGTGCAACCAAACTCGTAAGATGTTCCCGGAAACTAACGTAATAGGAACGATTGCAAAAACTGAGACTCCCTACTCCCCTTCAAAGAAGCCTTCGAAGCGATGTGATACTAACATACAAAATAATAAATACCCTACATCATTCCTTAAAACATTTATTCGAATACCGTGATTCACGAAATAAACGCAGCCACTCAGCGACACTGCAAATTCCCCACTCCCGTATCAGCTGTCGCAGATATTTATATTGTTTACGTGTCTGTTTCCTTTGGAATTATCTCCACGAAACTCTTGTCATCTCTCCCATCGTCGAAACGCTTATTCGAAATTTGGATACTTATTTGTTGCATAACGATTTAACGACACCTGCGTATTGACTCGTGGTAACTATACAAATTGACTATACTTGAGATTACATGTTTATTTTATACCTATTTCCTGAACCAATATTTACTATGATATGGTAATTGTGAAGCTATGTGCTGTTTGTGACCATAAATTCTTGAATCTTGAATCTTGAATTGCTATGCACATAGCATGACTTAGAATTTCGACAAACTATCTGAATATGTCCAAGCTTACCACATTTGAAACATTTAGGATTACGAAATTGACAAGTAAATCGAGAATGTAACTTGCCATAGGATGCACATTTTCCAAACTTCTGATTGTCAAAATTGGACTTGCTTTTGCTGAATTTGCTTATTCTGTCTGGCATGACCTCACAATCACTTTGCCGCTGTGGTCGGTTGCTCGACTGACGTTTAGATTTGGAGGTTCCAAACAAATAAGATTGAGTGTCAGCAATAATTTGACGATTAGTTTCTTTTACAGTATCTTCATATTGTTCACATATTCTCTTAAAATTGTTAAAGTTGGATTATTCACCATCAATAACTGACGATATAAATCGGGTTAATTGAAACCAGCGATTAAACGATGTCTAAGTGATCATTTAGTTTATCTTCAAAAGCACAACGTGAAGCTTGTGTCTAAAATTCCAGAATAAATTGACGAATAGATTGGTTTTCGTGTAGTTGCATTGTATTGAAGCGAGCACGTTCAGCTATTTCGAATTTTTTCGAAGTGACATGAGCTAATCAAATTGATTTCAATTCATTGAAAGTCTTCTTGGCAGGTGGGATAGGAAATGATAAATGTTTCAACAGAACATAAGCATATTCGCCTGTTGAAGTAAGAAAATGCGCAGCAATAATTCATTAAGGCATGTAATTCTTCGTAAGACACCAAAGTTCAAAACGTTTCAGATAATCTTCGATTTCTCTGGGGGTTCGATGAATATTTAGAGAGGAAACGGCATAGGTGATCGCAACGAAATTGCAATGAATTGTATTGTATTTAATCGAATGAAACTACCAACCCAAGAATAGAAGTGAGAGAAACCACAATCAGTATTCCAATTACGCGGTATATATCGATGTATATAAGTTTAACAACGAGAATATGAATAACAGTATTATTGATTTTTATTCGAACAATCACTTCAAAGATATTGCCATTTTTGAATGTGTAAAGCGCTAAGACACTCGCATTACTGAGGGTCAGTCAGGTAGGACATACAGGGAACGATGGCTTAATTTAGATCTATTCCCACTAAAATGAAAGCGTCTACGTGAGGATCTGATTGTAACGTTTACACATCATTACACGTATCAGTGCAGTCCGCGCCAGTTGTGGGTACTAGAGGCCACCCATTAAAACGTACCAAGAGGCAAGACCAGTTTAATTTTCGTAAGTAAATTTTTAGTGAAGTGGTAGTAAATTACCGAAAATCTCTTCCCAAAGAGGTTGTATGTTCTACTCCGATTGGGGGTTTGGAGGAGGTACTAGATTTAGTGCAGCTTTTTTATTTCCTGATATTTAGCATAACTGAATAGTTTGTATGATCTTAATGTAGACTCTGTTCACCTGTTAGTAAGGTGAGTTTTTCTGTTGCATTCCAGATTACTCTCGTACCAGAATAAATTCGTTAAGATATTGTTTAAAGTTGTGGACGGTCTTCTATGGCATACGACCGAAAGTATTTTGGACTTGACTTGAATTACTTAACTTAATCCCTTAAGTTCCTAGAGGAACATAGGGCCTCGGCAACTTGTCTCCAGTTTGGTCTGTCCATAGCAGCCAGTTTGATGCCTTTCCAGTTAAGTCCACACTTGCGGATTTCCTCTCCACACGAGCGCTTCCAAGATAGCCTTGGGCGTCCGACCCGTCTCTTCCCGATTGGGTTACATACCAGAGCATGATGCGTGATGTCATCATAAGGTTTCCGCAGGGTGTGCTCAACCCATCTCCACTTACTTCTACTGATCTGCTAGGCGATCAGGTCCTCAGCAGCCATCTGCCACAGTTCTTGAATCCTTATCTTTTCTGGCCATTTTACCTTAATAATTCGACGAAGGCAATTATTGTGGAATGATTGCAAGCAGCCAGAAGACTTTGCTGTCACTCGCCAAGTTTCCGAAACATAGAGTAGCACGGATTAGACGTTGCTTCTGAATATACGGAGTTTCGTGCGTTTTGATAGAACCTTCGACTCCCAAATGGGCTTCAAAGCTATGAACGCGTATCGTGCTTTGCCGATTCTGACGAGTAAGCCTTCATCCGTGCCACCACTTATTGAAACAAGGCTGCCGAGGTAGACGAATTGCGTGACAAATTGCGCGAATTGCTTTACCATTGATGGTGATTGATGGGTGTTCATCAATTAGCACACGGAGGACTTCTGATTTTCGCTATTCACGCGTAGTCCTGCATATTAAGCAAAGTGTGCTAGTCTATCGGTCTTTCTCTGAAGACGTTGGGGATCACGTGATATCAAGCAGACATCATCAGCGTATTCCAGATCCTCCAAATGGTCGGATTTCTTCCAATTGATACCGTTCCTCTCACCTTTGACTGTCTGTTTCATTATCCAGTCTATTACCAACAGAAAAATCATTGGGGACAACAGGCATCCCTGGCGGACGCCAGTCTCGACTGCAAATGGATTGGCCAGTCTTCCGTTGTGAATTATTTGACAGGAGGCACCTTCATACAGCTGCTTTATGAGGTCCATGTACAACGGTAGGACCCCATAGTGTGGCAAAAGCTTCCATATGAATTTGCGGTCCACACTATCGAAGGCTTTCTCAAAATCAATGAAGTTGAGGCAAAGAGGCGATTGCCATTCAATGCTTAGTTCAATTAATATGCGGAGGGTTGCAATTTGGTCAATACTAGACTTTTGTTTTCTGAAGCCCGATTGCTCTGGCCGTAACACTTGATCTATAGCGTCGCGCAAACGCAGGAGGAGGATGCGTGTATGCACGCTACTAGGGACTGAGAGCAGCATGATACCTCGTTAGTTTTTGCATAGCCTAAGATCCCTTTTTTGGAAGTTTGACCAAATGACCTCTCTTCCAATCATCTGGCACCCGTCTTTCTGACCAGATTTTCTGCAGCAGAGGAAGTAACATATCAGCCGAGTTGTTCAAATCAGCCTTCAGAGCTTCTGGTGGAATCCCATCTCGACCTGGTGCTTTGCCATTCTTCAGCGATTTTAAGGCCAAAAGGATCTCATTTCGACCGGGATGATCGGTGTTTACGTCTAGCAAATTTGCTGCAGGTGGGATGTCAGTGACTGAAGTAGGTGCTGGTCGAATTAGGAGTTCCTTCAAGTGCTCCATCCATCGCTTTCTTTGCGCCGATTCCTGACTGCTAAGGTTACCTTTACCATCCGTTACTATTTTGCCGAAAGGTGTTTTTCTTCATGATAGGGTTCTTCTAATGTTCTAGACGGTGTTGAGGTCTCTCTTTTCTGCTACATTTTCCGCCTCCGTTGTCAGCATTTCATAGAACCGCCTCTTGTCACTTCTGGCACTACGTTTCACGTCTTTATTTAGGGAGACGTATTGCTCGATCAGTTGGTTTTTCTGCTTGGTGTCCTTACACCTGAGGATGTGTTGTTTCAGCTGCCTTCTCGAGTTGATCAATGTCCAAGTCTCACTCGAGATCCACTCTTTATCTTTCTTTTCCCGCCTGCCAATTACGTGCTTACAAGTGTCTTCCCAACAGTCTTTCAGAGAGGTCTAGTTTTCATTTATTGGGAGTTCAGGGGTTAATTTGTTGAGCGATTCGAATCTGTTTTTCAGTGAGATTGAGAAAATCTCTCTTATACTCTCTTCCCTTAGTTTCTGCGTGTGATACTTTACACTAGGCGACTGCCGGTTTCGTAGAAAGCTCTCAGCTTGATTTTAATTGTGGCCGTTAGAAAGTAGTGGTCTGAAGCATGATCCGCACCTCGCATTACGCGTGCATCAAGGAGACTATATCTCCATTTTCGTGAAATCGATAGGTGATCGATTTGATTGTCAGTAACACTATCAGGTGATGTCCAGGTTGCCTTGTGGGTGTTCCGGTGTTGAAAGATGCTGCCTCCGATGACCAGATCGTTGAGCGCGCAAAAATCTGCATAAACTTCACCGTTCTAATTCATTTCACCTAGGGCATGCGTACCCATCACAGATTCTCTCCCTGTGTTGTCTGGACCCAATTTCGCGTTCATGTCACCTATCAAAATCTTGATATCTCGCTTGGGTGCCTTGTCTAGGACAGACTGCAATCACACGTAAAATTCTTCTTTCGACTCAGGGCTAGCATTGTTTGTTGGCGCATAACATTGAATTACCATCACATTTCTCCACTTGGAGTTGAATCTGGCGGTGATTATCCGTGAGTTAACGGGTTCCCATCCAATGAGAGTGCCTGCAGCTATTGGGGATATCATAATGGCGACGCCTTCTGAATGACTATGGTTCTCGCCTTCATGACGTGAGTAAATAATCCGTTCCCCAGATGTCAAAAACCAACATACCAGATCGATTCCATCTACTTTCACATATTCCCAGCAGTTGTATACCATACCTTTGCATTTCTTTCGCGACATGTGCAGCATTTCCGGTCTCATACATCGTACGGACGTTTCATGTGGCAATCTTTGTTGTTGTTTTCATCGACAGAAGATTCATCTGCTGACTGGCTTCCGGTGGGCTTTCGTCAGTTTGCTTCATTTTTACCTCAGATGAGGTTTCTTCTCGATTCAAGCATGAAGATGTTACTTTGGTATGACATGTTGCTTTGGTTTCAGTAGCGGTTTGATGTTTTACAGAGTGGGGTTGCTGACCCCGCGTCTAACCCTCCTCCTTTTGCAGACGGGCTTTGGACCGGCGGAGTATTGTGATTGTGTAATCCGCGGGAGGCGGATGTTTGAAATCAGGGTTTCCATCCCCTAGATGGACTGCCCTCCCAGGCTGACGAGCTCTAACTCCCCCCAGGAGCTATTTGAGACGCACGCCGTATGGAAGCATTTTGTAGGTAGCGGGAGCTTATCCCCACCACCACCCCCGGCTGTGACAACCCTTGGGAACCAGACTGCAAACTGAACTGAACTGAAGCTGGAATTGATATTCATAAAGAATAGTAAAACACCTTTATGTCAGGAAAAATAATGATATGACACATTTCACAGACAATAAATTTATGTTTTTTTAATAAAAGATGCAGAAATTTTATATAAGCGATTTAACTTGATCTCTAACTCAAATAAGGTATATGGCGGAAATTCAAATTTTTGTTTAACCGGCAATCGATGTGTGCTTTCTAGCATTAAAAAATGACCCAAATATA